>PVIR01038193.1:0-14695 GCA_004026965.1 Petromus typicus
CAAGCGCAAGGACCCAGGTTCGATCCCCGGTAACCACATAACAATACTGGGTGTGGAGATTCACCCCAGCGGCAACCAATACCACATACCAGTGCCGGGCGTGGTGGCTCACGCCTGTAATCCCAGCACTCGGGAGGCAGAGGCAGGAGGATTGTGATGTGAGTTTGAGGCTGAGCTCAGGGCCAGCCTGAACCACAAAGCGAGACCCTGTCTCCAAAAACCTAAAAAAAAAAATTAAAAAAAAAATAAATTAAAAAAAAAAATTTACCTCAGATTCATGGTAAATACTTCTATATGACTGATACAATATTTGGTTTAGAAGTACAACTTACACTCTTATCAATTTAGCTCTGTAACAGTAGTACTAATGATAGATGGTATTGTGTCTCAAAGCTTGCTGTTTTTTGTTTGTTTTGTAGTACTACGTACTAATGGAAATTGAACCCAGGGCTTTCACACTAAGCCACATTCCCCAGTACTTATTTTTTCAATCTTTTATCATGAGACAGGATTGTTAAGTTGCCCAGACTTAGGTCAAACTTGTGATCCTCCTGCCTTAACCCCCTGGAGTGTTAGGGGGGTTAAGCAGGCACACCATGCCAAACTCAAGGCTTATTACTTAAGCACTGTGTTAAATGGCTAACTGCAGTCTTTTAATTAACACTGTCAACAACCCTACAAGATAGATACTTCTATTTTCTTTAGAGATCAGCAAATTAATGAATGTTAAGATTTAAAGTTTTCAGATTTATCTCATGAGAAGAGCAAAGGACTTATTTGCTTCTCTTCACCAACTTGATCTATTTTGGAAAAATAAATTCAAACCTCTGAATGGCTGGGGAATCCTCAAATATAAATTAACAAGCTGTCAAGTAACTTTGCTATATGTTTGGGTTTCCCACAAGATTTATGTAGTTTAAAACCAAAGAACAATTTCAATGATAATAAAATATATATATAATTTAGAATTATAAAATACTATTTTTATTCATCAATATATAAAATACCTGAAAACACATAAATTTTCAATAACTTTAATGAGACATGTAACTCCCACACAGATACTAATAAAATATATTAATATATGTAGAAGATAATTCAAGAGCTTAAAATATTCATGTTCTTTGCCTTAATAATTCAAAATGTAGAAATCTATTTGCCCATCCACATACTAAAACCATTACGGAATAGGCTCTTGGAAGGGCAGGGACTCCATCTCACTCATCTCTGAACCCACCACCTAGACAGACTTGGAAGAAAGCTGCACAGAACCCAACGGAACTGCCCATTTGACAAGACACACATGAAATGCGCTGGTTACCAGACCTCCTTATACATACATTGTGTAATGATGCTGAAGGACAAAGCCAATCCACCATGCCAGAAGGAGGAAGCCTCAGCACACAGCAGTGACAGTGGTGAGAAGAAAGTGCAATGGCAAAGTGGCAGAGGTTGGAGCTACTCTCTGTCCTCTTTTGCAGAGAGGCTGCTGGGGACTGCAAGGTTCACTACAGCCTGACAGCCTATTTAAAGCATGGCCACATTGTACACAGTATATAGGCCTCTTCTGTCTAGAATATCATAAGGATGGGAAGATGAGAAATGCCTTTTCACAAATAAGTCCTGAAATTTCTGCAGTTACAAAACTAAATCCCAGGATGAACAGCCAGGAATTTAGCTCAAGTGGTACCACACCTACCTTGGAGGCACAAGGGCCCAAGATCAAACCCCAGTGCCACCAAAACAACAATAACAACAAAAAATCAGAATGAAATGCCAGATCTGATCTCTAACAGGTAGAAAACCATACTAGAGATGAAAGTCTCCTTAAGGGAAAAACGTAATGAAGATGACAGGTTTTTATGAAGACTTGCTTCAGGCAGCACAGCGTGCAACTCAAAGCTCCTAACAAAATATAGGAGGTCATGAGCAAAACCTGCTAACTGTGCTCTGTTTTCTAAGCTAGTAATAAATGCAGCTGCTCAGTAAGATGGCCCAGATGGGAGAAAGGAGATCCCACTGAGTGTGAATTTGGTCAGTCTGGGTCCACAAGGAACAGCAAGCAACCTGGTTGGAACATAACTAAACTGTTTCAGCAAGAGAAAGGTGTACTACACTCGAGATAGCAAATCAAGAGTGAAAGAGGGCTGGGCCAGGGAGTTAGCTCAGTGGTTCCGGCGCCTGTCTTGCAAGTGCAAGGGCCCGGGTTCGATCCCCGGTAACCACATACCATACTGGGTATGGAGACTCACGTCTCAGCAGCAATCAGTACCACATACCACAGTGCCGGGCGTGGTGGCTCACGCCTGTAATCCCAGCACTCGGGAGGCAGAGGCAGGAGGATTGCTGTGATGTGAGTTTAAGGCTGAGCTCAGGGCCAGCCTGAACCATAAAGCAAGACCCTGTCTCAAAAAACCTAAAAAAAAAGAGCGAAAGAGGGGCTAGGGATTTAGCTCAGTGGGTCCAGAGCCTGCCTTGCAAGCATGAGGTCCTGAGTTCGAGCCCTAGCGCGCGCGCGCGCACACACACACACACACACACACACACACACACACACACACACAAAAAAAAAAACAGGATTGGCTGGATTGGCTTTGTCCTTCAGCATCATTACAGGGACCCAACACAGAGTCAGTCTCTGTCTGAACAAGTGTCTCTGAGGCCATAAAAGCCCTACCAGAACACACAGACCCTCATTGTCCTCTGGTCTGCTTCACTTCTGGAGTGCTAATCCAGGACTCAACAAAACAGAACCTTGCATAAACTGCTCTGCACTGCTTTATCACCAAAGCAGCTTCCTGTCTACCCAACTGAGAGAGATCAATTAAGCAAAAAGAAATCCTCCAGGGCCGGGGAGTTAGCTCAGTGGTTCCGGCGCCTGTCTTGCAAGCGCAAGGGCCCGGGTTCAATTCCCCGGTAACCACGTAACAATACTAGGTGTGGAGACCCACACCCAGCAGCAACCAGTACCACATACCACAGTGCCGGGCGTGGTGGCTCACGCCTGTAATCCCAGCATTCGGGAGGCAGAGGCAGGAGGATTGTGATGTGAGTTTGAGGCTGAGCTCAGGGCCAGCCTGAACCACAAAGCAAGACCCTGTCTCAAAAAACCTAAAAAAAAAAAAAAAAGAAATCCTCCATGCTGGGAGAAATTTGCTGCTGCAAAGCCTCAGAGAATAGTTTGGAATATGTAAGGATAGGGTACTATTTTTCAAATTGCAGAAAGAAGCCTCATTAATTACCTGAAGGTTTATTTTTATTTTTTTCAGACAAGGTCTTGCCATGTTGCCAAAGCTAGTTTCACATTGCTGGGCTCAAGCAATCTTCCTGCCTCAGCCTCTCAAGTGCTGGGATCAGGTATGTACTACTGCACTTGACTTATCCTTAAGATTTTTATGGTAAATATTGAAAAGTTTTAGGCTCATAGGTTTTTGCCAAAAATCTAAATGAGTTCAACTACAGTGCCAATCTTTGCTAAATTTTAAGAAAAATGGTAAAAGGATTATGTATTCTACACATTCATGACAAAGAAAAGTGTATTCTTCAAGTAGGACTTAGCATAATAAAAGCTGCCATGTGTTACGTACTCACTACATCCCAAGTTCTCCTTTTTATTATATCTAGTTATCATGCCAGCTCTGAATGGTAGGCTTTATTAACTACCTACCTTCTATGTGTTTAGAAGACAAGGCTCAGAAACTAGAAGACATTTATTTAAAGTCTTCCAGCTCAGTGAGGATTCAAAACCAAATCTCTCTGACCCAGCTCCAAGTATATTACAGTATAAGACTCAAAATTTTAGAGATTCAATATACAATTTTAGAAACTTTTTGAAGAGTTTTAAGTCCTTTTTTAATAATGAAAGGTCTGAAGTAGTCCTAACGACCCATAATAAAGGAATGATTAGAGTATGACATTTATACAGCATAGTAATTAAAATCAATTTTAGAAAAAATAACCACACTTTCCAGACACTGTACTTTCCCAAAAATAAGACCTTACTAGAAAATATGCCTAGCATTATTTTTTTCAGGATGTTCACAATGTAAGCCCTACTCAGTTAAGGCAGTCAGCCAGATGGACACATTAAGTATGTCCACTGCAACTCACAATGGATATATTGAATTATAAAATAATAATACAATTAAATAGAAACATTGGCATTAATGATAACAAATTATAATTATTTGTAATACCCAAGCGGGCACCTTCGTACGAGAGGTAAATTATCTATAGATGAACTCAAGACTTATTGCCAAATAACAAAGTACAGACACAAAGCACAAATAATGTATGCAATTAAGGCCAGGGATGTAGCTCAGTGGTTCCAGTGCCTGCCTTGAGAACTCAAAGAGGAAAGGAAGGAGGGATAGAGGGAGGAAGAGGAGGGAGGGAGGGAAGTTAGTTTTCTGTGTACTAACTAGTATTTGGATCACATTTGTTTGTTCAGTGACTTCAAGTCTCACTCTGTGAGCACTGTGGATAGTCTTCAAATATAGCCAGTTAACCAAAAGGAGTGTGGGGGCTAGTCCATGGCAGCTTAACAGCGAAAGGCCAGACGTCCATTACCTGTTTCACCTGGAGCCCGTGACTCCAGATCCTTTCCAGGAGGTCACAGAGGCTGGCGATCAAGGTGTTCTCTTCCACACCAGTGATGTTCACTTCCCCGTGTCCCAGCTCCACAGCCTCACGGCCCATCTTCTCCACCAGCATCCTCTTGGTCTAGGAATGAGTCAGTAGGTAGATAAGCACAGTGAGCAGGATTCTGCAACCATGCAGACCAGGTCCCGGGGAGTGCATGGCTTCGCAGGTGAGTTAAGAAGGAGATGAGAACCCAGCAATCACCATTTGACCCTTGGTAAGTGATTTTATCATTCAGGATTCAGGTTTACAATTATGAGATAAAAGATTTTAATAAAAATCTTTGGTCATGTTCATCTCTGACATCCTCTGGTTATCTGTTTAAACAATATTACTAAATAAATTTTCTCAAGCATACACATAACCTAGAAATATGTATGAAATAATTACCAAAAACACTGAGGATAATTTACTTTTAGACAAAAATCTTCAAGTTCTTATTGTAAAAACTATAATGTATATTAATGTCACTTTTTATTAAATATTTGTCAGGCACTGCATGAGAAATTACATAATCTCATTTAAGACTCCTAACAATCCTAAAAGATAACTTATTATTGTCATTCTCAATTTACTGATGAAGAAACTGAGGCCAAAAAACTTAGGCTTTAAATTGTCCAAAAAAATCACACACTAAAAAAATAGCAGATCTGGTTTCTGCATCCACTTCTGCCTGAATTTTGAGTTCAAAGAGTTAAGTAAAATTTAGTTATATATAAATCTGTGACAATATAAAAATCTAAAAATTATCCCTAGTAATAGCTTAAAGAAATAAATATTTTGGCATATTTCTTTCCAGTGTTATGGGTACACATGATATATAAAATATATTATACACTATCCATACAGTATATGTGTGTACACTCAGGTTAAGAACTAAAACACAGGGACCAGGGATTTAGCTCACTGGTTCCAGCACCTGTCTTGCAAGCACAACAGCCTGAGATCCCTAACCACATACAATGCTGGGCGTGGAGACTTACACCCACCAGCAATCAGTACCACATACCACAGTGCCGGGTTTGGTGGCTCACACCTGTAATCCCAGCACTGGGGAGGCAGAGGGAGGAGGATTGCTGAGTTCGAGGCTCACCTGAGCTACACAGTGAGTTCAGGACCAGCCTGAACTTTGTAGGGACCAGTCCCTACAAAGTGAGACCCTGTCTCAAAAAAAAAAAAAAAAAAGAAAGAAAGAAAGAAAGAAGAAAACACTGCTCATCTATACCTTTGGGGAACCCATGTGCCCCTTCTAAATCACCTTCCTAACTTTAAAAGTGACTACTTATACAATGACACTACAGAAAAGCAAGGTTATAGATAACACATATATTTGTATCCCAAGGCAGTAGTTTATTTCTGCTTGTACATTTTCTTTTGTGAATTATTTTTAATCAACTGTATTACATTTATAAAACGTATTATATAGATGTGTATAACTGTTGTGCAGTTCCATTGCCACAAAGCATTCTAATGAAAGAATAAACCACAACTTATTACTTCTACTGATTGCTTTTTTTCCAGTTTGAAAAACAAACTATTACAAAGAATATCTCTCTGAATATTCTGCATATATCTCCTGGGACACACTGCAAGTTTCTTTAAGGAATGTAATCACTAGAGGAATAACTAGATAATGCTGTTTTGTCTTGCAGTGATCCTATCAACTTATACTTCTTACAGTGTAAGCCCCTCTGCTGCTCCACACACAAGCCAAAACTTGGTGGTGTTATTGCTTACTGCACTTCTTCAACTCTAAGATGCACATATCCCCACAGTAGCATCTCTGAAAATGGTGTCTTTCACAGCAAATATTTAGGTAGGCAGTAGACAGGAAGCTGTCACTGCCAGAGCATGCACCCCATAACTTAAACATAAAAGACAACAGAAGAGCATTCTTTCAAGAAATATAAGGCTAGATATGATCGTGTACACCTATAATCCCAACACTTAGAAGGCTGAGCCAGGAGAATTATCATAAACTCAAGACCAGCCTGAGCTACATAATGAGTTTAGGCCAGCCTGAACTACATACTGAAATCTTGCCTCAAATAAAAAAGCATCACCAGTATTCTTGACAGCAGGAAAGACAACACTGTAAAGAAAACCACAGATATCAATGACTCTCAATAGATTAACAAGTTTTAAAGTCTCAAACCTGACATGATAATTTAACATAAAATGCACATTTTGTTTCCTCCTACAAATGAGCACCACTTCATGTTATAAATGGGTACCACCTACAAACTGAAAAAACAGGAAAGCCTTTTTATTTCATTGATAAATGGGATGTAATAGAGATCAAGTTAGCTGAATTACTCTAAAAATGACATTATGACTTGGTTAACTCTTTTTATCTTATTTATAAAAAATTAAATTTATAACTACGACCTTATTAATAATGACTGTCTTTATAAATAGTTAAAAATATTCAAACAACTCAAGTTTCAACTGAATAACACATTTTGGCCCTACAAACAGTAGGCACTCTATAAATACCTATTTTTAGACATAAGAGACCAGTGCTCTCAGATTAAAACAGACACAAAAATACTCTCATGTATGTGAACACAATTATGATTTTTAAGTTATATAAGATGTCTAAATTTTAACTCTTTAGGAAGGCAAAGCATGTTTGCTCTCAATTACTGCTATGTTATTTAAAACAAATACAGTTAATTCAAGGTTAACATGATCTTAAAGTTAATACTATCCTATTGGATTGGCAGTGTATTTTAAATCAAGAGGAGTGGTAAGAGCCTAGCCAGTCTCCCCTGTGCTGCACAGCAGCACACACAGCAATGCCCACAGCTCACCTTGTTGCGGCACTCCTTCAGCAGGCCCTCCACAAACTTCCAGTTGGTCTGGGCAATGACTGACGGAGACAAGTTGGATAGTTTGGGCTGGCGAATCGTGCTACCCATATTCCTGGCTTCCTGGATGTATTTCTACACCAAACGAAAATTAAAGAGCTTTATGTCCATGCACACAAACCAGCAACAAGTACTGGTGGGAATCTGAAGAGGGTACTATCACACCATCTCTTACCTTCCTCCTTTGGGGCTCAAAGTCTAGAGCAACTTTAAAATGTAATTCTTGTAGCAAAGGGGAAATCAGTAAGATGATTTGTTTTTGCTGACCACAATACTATAATTACCTTTTACTTAAAGAGTCAAGAGGCAAAGCTAGAATGTAGCTCAATAACTGAGCATTTGTGTAGCATTCAGGAGGCCCTGGGTTTCACCCTCAGCACCACCAAAAAAAACAAGAAGCAAAATAAATGGCTGAAGGGCCAAGGATTTAGCTCAGTGGTTTCAGTGTCTGCCTCCCAGGTACACGGTCTTGAGTATGATCCCTGGTAACCACATACCACAATGCTGGAAATGGTGGTTCAGGACTGTAATCCCAGCACTCAGGAGGCAGAGGCAGGAGGACTGCTGTGCGTTCAAGGCTTACCTGAGCTACATAGTGAGTTCAGGTGCAGCCTAAACTACATAAGTGACTGTCTCAATCAATTAATCAATCAATCAATGGCTGTGGTACGCTGGCATCCAAGCATAGATCACAATTAATCGAATTGCCTTGAGAAAATAATTTTCTCCAAGTTGAGAAGAATTAGTCTCTCCCACTCACACCAAAGATAACTACTTTTTCTAACCTTGCTAAGTTAGAACCACATACTAAAAACAACCCCACAGCCTGCTCTTCTACATGACTGTCTGATTGTCTATGTTGCTTCTCTGATACCAACTCAATTAACTGCACACTGACATCTATCTTACATTCACGGCTAATATTATTACCCTGTGCCTTTCCCTCCCATATATTTATTCTAGCAGCACAAATTTGTCCATTCTACATTCTGAGTCCTTAATCTGCCTCTACCGCCAACTCCCAAGGTTAGGATTCAATTCCTAGCACGTGGACACTGTTAACCTGCCTAACTTGCCTGCTATCATTACACCTCCCCCTCCAAAATATTCTGTTTTCAATCTGCATTATACAGGACACACCATGCTTTCAATCTTGCCATTTCTTCTACATGAAATACTCTTTTTTCTCCCTATCATCCGCACACATTCAAAACAGGGTGGTAATCTGTGTCACACTGCCAGGCAGCTCTGAACCACCAGTAGTACATACATGACCATCATGGGCCAGTCATGCACATACCCCCAGCAGTTCAAGCTGGTGGGAAACACATGAAACAAATGTGTTCTGCCAAGTAGTGTTTGTCTGCTAATTACCCCAGGAGAACTGATCTCTGCTTTTTCTCACCAGTGATCCTGTAAGAGTTTGTCCCTCATATCGTCACTTCAGGATCCTTCCAATAAAATTATCTGTGTACTTGACTTTTGCTCCCTTAATAAACTGGTATTCCTTGAGATAAGACTACCTCGTTGTCATCTTTGTATTTCAAGGTACTGACGCCTGTGATTTTGACCAAGAAAGTGGACTCAATAAACACTACTGAAAACAACAGAGAGTGAGGTAGAAGACAAAGGGAAAAAATTTTACAGTAACAGCAGTACCACGCATGGAAGTAATGCCTGTGATCCTAGCACTCAGGAGACTGAGGCAGGAGGATTGCCATGATTTCAAGGCCAGCCTGAATATAGAGTTAAGAATTTGTCACAAAATAAAATAAAATGAAATAAAACAACAAGATCAGTACCAACACCCTTCACATCACTGGCTCAAAAAGTCTAATGGGGGGCCGGGGAGTTAGCTCAGTGGTTCCGGCGCCTGTCTTGCAAGCGCAAGGACCCGGGCTCGATTCCCCGGTAACCATATAACAATACTAGGTGTGGAGACCCACACCCAGCAGCAACCAGTACCACACACCACAGTGCCGGGTATGGTGGCTCACGCCTGTAATCCCAGCACTCAGGAGGCAGAGGCAGGAGGATTGCTGTGATGTGAGTTTGAGGCTGAGCTCAGGGCCAGCCTGAACTACAAAGCGAGACCCTGTCTCAAAAAACCTAAAAAAAAAAAGTCTAATGGTAGCTGGGGATGCAGCTCACATGGTACCGTGCCTACCTATCTTGGAAGCACAAGGGTCCAAGTTTGATCTTTGACACCGCTCCCCAAAAAGTGACCAAGGGGTAGCAGTGATTAAAAAAAAAAAAAAAAGTGACCAAGGCACAAATGAATCCTATAATCAGCAGTAAAAAATTCATAACCACACAGATGTGGTGACACACATCTGTAATCCTGGCTACTCAGGCTAAGGCAGGAGGACTCCATGTTTCAGCCCCATCTGCGCATTTAGCAAGAGCCCATCTTTAAAATAAAAAAGGGGCAGGGAGTGGGCAAGATCAATAGAAGGTTCTGGGTTCAATCCCTAGAACTGTGCAAAAATAAAAATAAATAACTCATAGCCGTATCTTACAGTTTTAATTTATTCCTTTGAAAATAGCAATGATAATTTATTATGTTTGTTTTCCTACTCATTGTGGCAACAGACACATATGAAAACAGTGTGCTTTCCTGAAGTATATCTATAAAAAACGAAAATTATGGGGTTTCTTCTCCAACAGAAAAGTCCCTGAAATAAGCTTCAGCTACTCTGCAACTACAAACAGAACTGTCTTCAACGTGCAGTTCACATCTAGAAACTTTCCTACCACAGAAACAAGTTACAGTGAACCAGAATAACTCAGCTTGCAAGCAACGAGAATTCAGTAAATAAACTGAAAAATGCTCACTCCACATAATGTCTTCCCTCTTTCTAGGGGAAAAAACTTTCAAGATTTTTTTAAGATCCAAAAAAAGTCCCACCCTCCCAGATGCAGAAATTCACAGCCTAACTCAAGTTCAAGTCCTACGTGGGAAACTTAGTGAGACCCTGTCTCAAAATAATAAAAGGCTCAGCTGAAGATCAGGTGAAGGTCCTAGGTTCAATCTCCAGTACTGCAAAATCAAACAAATAAAAGAATAACAAAACCTTACCAATTTCAAAAGAATTGCTCCCAAGTTTCAAAGTCTTACCTTCTGAGGTTTTTATTGTACCTGTGAGGTAATGTGTAACCTGCATGGGTGAGTTTGGAGAGGACCTAGATAGTCAATGGCTGTCACTTGTTAAACATCCTGTATTTTGAACTGTCATAACCTAGAACCAGCATCATGTATCAAGGACCAGATCTACTATTAACACTTTAACCCTTCTTTATGGGGAGAGATCATTGCTAGAACGCATGCCTCAGACCAGAGACCAAGGAAAGAGAAGTGTGTACAGAATGCTAACAGGGTCACTTCTTGTCATCCTTAAGGTTTCTTACCTCCCTCTGATCATTATCTAAACGCAAGTGTTCTGTATGCTGCTTTTGCCGGTCTTTCCGCCTCCACTGCGCAGGGGCATTTCTTTTTGTCCACCTGAAAGGGCCAAATGGGCAATTAAAAACATGCTACTGCTGGCCAAGATGATGTCTGCCTAGCACTTTGCGAGGATCAGAAGCGCAGGCCCAGCCTGGACAATTTGGATGACCCTGTGTCAAAATAAAAAATAAAAAAGGGGGTGGGAGTATAAATAAAAAGCAGAGGTGGTGCAAAGGCTCTGAGTTCAATCCCAGTGCTGGGGGTGAAAGGGAAGGAAAGCCAACCAACCGGAGAATGTCTAGGGGGCCAAAGCTGAACATGGGAAGCCACTAAGTCACCAATAACAATTCAAACACACTGAAGAAGTACAGCTTAACAAGCAGTGCCTTAACAGAAGAGTCTCCCCAAGGAACACAGATATCTGTCTTGAAACAAACAGGGCTGAAGATTTAGCTCACGTGTTACCACTCCTACCTTGGAAAGTACAATGGCCTGAGTTCAATCCCCAGTACCACAAAAAAAAAAAGAAACAACTATAAAATTTATCATGCATATTTGAAACTATAGTCATTAAACTTTCCGTGGGCTTTGATATACTCATCTCTAAAAGTAACTAAAGAAGAGAAGTCCAGCTAAATAACCTGGTCTCAGTACAGTCTCCAATTATTCCTACCACTACTTACATAACAAGGCTGGCTAGCTGTTGTAGGAGATCCCGGCACGAGATGATTTGAACTCTGGTTTTTACAGGGCTTGGGCATATACAACTACCACAGTCTGCACAATGGACACAAAAGCTGACCAACACTCTGTCATCTACTTTTTCATTCAAACAAGTAGAAACCCTATATAGTCTTGGTTTTTCCATGTTTACTTTAGAAAATCCTGAGGTCTTTTGGGAACACCTTCTCCAGCTCAGAAACTGAATGACCCTCCTGAGTGTGGCCTGGTAGTGGGGGGAGGTGATCTCTGGGGTTGACTCACTTGTTGCTGGCTGGCCCAGTAGAAAGTACATCAGACTGGAGCTTAGGGAAAAACCCTGGCTCATACTTTCCTTGCCCAATCTTCATGTCAAGTAAATGTGGATGAATTGCTGTATGGTCAATTTTTGCCAGGCGTAGTTCAATTGCTTTCTCTGGATGAAAATTTAAAAAAAAAAAATCTAAGACAAAAGTTTTTTCACTTCAGGCCATGAGAGTAAGAGACTGATTTTTTTTCCCTTCCTATTTGAAATAACAGGAATAAAAAGTAAAAACAAGCAAACTACATGAAAGAATGAGTTTAAACATACTAGACATCACATAACAAAAGACAGTAATCTCTGAGAGACAAGAAATTACTTCAGATAATTACTTCAGATAACTGCCTTGAGTTTCCAGGCTGGGAAACAAGGAGGAGAAATTTAGGAAGAATTCAACAGATCAAGGAGACCAAAGGAAAAGATCAGAGAGAACAAGGTGGCTAGGGGAAACAAGAAATGATAGCAGGGGCCGGGGATTTAGCTCAGTAGTTCTGGCGCCTGTCTTGCAAGCTCAAGGACCCGGGTTCGATCCCCGGTAACCACATACCTATACTGGGTGTGGAGACTCATGTCCCAGCAGCAATCAATACCACATACCACAGTGCCAGGCGTGGTGGCTCACACCTGTAATCCCAGCACTCAGGAGGCAAAGACAGGAGGATTGCTGTGACGTGAGTTTGAGGCTGAGCTCAGGGCCAGCCTGAACCACAAAGTGAGATTCTGTCTCAAAAAAAAAAGAAATGATAGCAGAAGCCAGGCATGGTGGAGAACACCAGCAATCCCAGCACTCAGGAGTGTGAGGCAAGAGGATTGCTGAGTTCAAAGCCAGCCTAGACTAGACAGTGAGTTCAAGACCAGCCTAGACTACATGACAAGATCCTGACTCCAAAAATAAAAAAATCAAAAAGGAAAGAAATGACAGCAGAGAGGAGAGAGAACCCAAGAAAACTGCAGAGTATTCAACAGGATAACTGATCAGTTCATGCAAGTAAAGCAAAACTACTTAAAGCTGGAGAAAAAAGCATCCAAGAGGCTTAGAAGGAACAGTACACAACTGTCATTCAGAGTTAAGAAGCCATCAGGCTAGAAAACCTTTTCATTGCCAGGGTTTTAAGGACTCAGAAGAGTCTTGCCTCAGGACTGGAACTAGCCATAAGCAGGTTTTTTGAATACTGCTAAACAAATTTTAAAAGGAAAGCCCAAAAGTCAAACTATTTCTAAGTAACTACATCCCAGAAAAGATCAAGAATATTCATGGGAATACTCTGTATTCAGGACTCCCATAAAATTCATTAATCAAAGATTACCAGGCATGCAAAGAAACCAGATATTACACCTGATTAAAAAAACATATCATATATATGTATTACATATATAAATGTATATAAAATCAAAATGGCTCAAACTTGATACATATGTTAGCATTAGACAGCATTAGTCACATAATGGTTGCACATATCTATAGTTGTAATCCCAATATGTAAGAGACTAAGGCAAATGGATCACTGCTCGTTCAAGGCCAGCCTGGATAACACAGTGAGTTTATGGCCAGTTTACACTATATAGGGAAGTCTGTCTCAAAAAAACAAAACAAAAGAATCACACAGTGTTATTAACAGTTATTGTTTATGTAATAATATTTGTTTAAAAATAATCACAAAGGGACATGAGAAAACTTTCGAGTTTATAGGTAGGTCCACCATGCCAAAAATTTAAATATATAGGATGCCAATTGTACCTCTAAAATTTTACAGCTTTAAAAAAAAAAAAATAAGAAAAGCTAATCACTCTCCTGATATTTTCTAGAGTTATGCAAAAACATCTCAATCTTTGAGCCTTGTGATGTGTTCTAAGTCAAGTAATTTTCTTTTCAGGTCTTTCTCAATTCACCCTACCCTTATTCTCATTCAGTAAAACTTATTAAATGCCCAGTTTGAGGCCCTATGAATACAGTGATGAATGAGGAATACCTTTATGTATAAAATTATAGAATGGATAAGGTTAAGATATTAAGATCTCTTCTAATACTTTTTTCTTTTTTTTTGAGACAGGGTCACATTTTGTAGTTCAGGCTGGCCCTGAGCTCACTATGTAGCCCAGGCCAGTTTGACCTCACAGCAATCCTGCTGCCTCTGCCTCTTCGAATGCTGGGTTTAGGGGTGTGAGCCACCATGCATGGCATTGTTGTATGTGGTTACCAGGAATCGAACCCCAGACCTAGTACTTACAAGGCAGGTGCCAGAATCACTGAGCTAAATCCCTGACCCCAAATACTAACTTTTTTTGAGACAGAGTCTTACCATGTATTCCAACTGGTATTGAAGAATTATATAACCCAGGCTTGCCACAAACATGCAACTACCCTCCTGAACCCTGGGATTCTAAGTGTGAACTACTCAACCCCCAGCCTCATTGTAACATTTTAAAGCAACTCCAGGGCCAGGGATTTAGCTCAGTGGTTCCCGTGCCTGTCTTGCAAGCGCAAGGGCCTGTGTTCAATTCCCCGGAAACCACATACAATACTGGGCATGAAGACTCACGCCCAACAGCAATCAGTACCACATACCACAGTGCTGGGCATGGTGGCTCACGCCTGTAATTCCAGCACTCGGGAAGTAGAGGCAGGAGGATTGCTGTGATGTGAGTTGGAGGCTGAGCTCAAGGCCAGCCTGAACTACAAAAGCAAGACCCGCCTCAAAAAAAAAAAAAAAAAAAAAA
>PVIR01038194.1:0-14691 GCA_004026965.1 Petromus typicus
TTTTTTTTACTGGATATATACCTTGAACATTTTTCTTATACTTATTAGCCATTTGTATTTCTTCTGAGAAGTGTCTATTCATTTCAGCTGTCCATTCTCATTGAGTCTTTTATTTAGAAAGGTCTAAGTTATTTGAGATTTTTATATATTCTAGATATTAGTCTCCTGTCATAGAAAGTGAGCAAATATTTTAGCATTCTGCAGGTTGTCCCTTCACTCTGTTGGTTATTTTATTTATGTGCAAAAGCTTTTTAATTTAAGCTTTAAGGGGCCAGGGATTTAGCTCATTGTTTTTGGCATCTGCCTGGTAAGTGCAGGGTCCTAAGTTCAATCTGTGGTACCACATATCATAATGTCGGGCGTGGTGACTCACACTTATAACCCCAGCACTCAGGAGACAGAGGATTGGCATGAGTTTGAGGCTCGCCTGGGCTACATATTGAGTTCAGGGCCAGCTTGAACTACTGAGACTATCTCAAAAAAAAAAAAAAAAAAGCCTTTTAATTTAATATGATCCTATCTGGTACTTAATGCTATTTCTTCTATTATTGAGCTTCTGTTCAGAAAGTCCTTGCCTAAACAAATGACTTTAAGGGTTTTAAATTCTTTATCATCCAGCATGTTAGCTGTTTTTTTACTATTTATATCACTGATCCATTTTGACTTTTTAGTACAAGGCGAAGAGACATAAGTCTAGATTCAATCTTCTGCATGTGTGTAAACAATTTTCCCAGAATTATGTGGTAAACAAGTTTCGTGTGTGTGTGTGACACGGTCTCATTTTGTAGTTCAGGCTGGCCCTGAGCTCACTGTGTAGCCCAGGCAAACCTTAAACTCACAACAATCCTCCTGCCTCTGCCTCCCTCACGTTGCAATTACAGGTGTGAGCCACCACGGCCAGCACTGTAGTGTGTAGTACTGATTGCTGGTGTGTGGTTGTGTATTGCTGGTGGGTGTGAGGCACCATACCTGGAATTATTGTATATGGTTACCTGGGATCAAACTTCAGACCTTGTGCTTGCAAAGCAGGTGCTAAAACCACTTGGCTAAATCCTTGGCCCCTTAAAGAACATTTTTAACAGTGTATGTTTTTTACCTCTTTCGACAGGTGGCTGGATGTGTCTAGAGTTATTTCTGTATCTTGTATTCTGTTATATACTGATCTATGTATTTATTTTGTTCGAGTACTATGCTGTTTGTATTGCTGTTGCTTTGTAATATAACTTGAAATCTAGGATTGGGATAATCCTGATTAGCTGTTTTGCCCAGGATTTCTTTTGCTATCCTGTGTTGCTTCTGCATTCATAGAAATTTTAGGATTGTTTTCTGTAGTTCTGTGAGGAATGCTTTTGGTACTTTGACTGGAACTGTATTAAATGTGTATATCAGTTTTGGACCAGTGTAATGACCATTTTGGTTCTAAACGTCCAGAAACATGGCCTATTTTTCCATTTCCTAATGTTTCCCATATCACTATTCAGAGTACTATAGTTTTGTTTTGGTTTGGTATAGTTTTTTTTTTTTGTTTTTGTAAATATTTCTCACTTTCTTGGTTAGGTTAATTCCTAAGTAGATAGAGGGCATAATTTTTCTTAATATTATTATGAATGGATTATTTCCTTAATTTCTTTCTCAGGGGGTTCATTATCAATGCACACCAATGTTATTGATTTTTATGAGCTGATTTTATATCCTGCTACATTGCTTAATTTGGTTATTAGTTCTAGAAGATTTTTGGTGAAATTTTTGGGTTTTTTATGTATAGAACCATGTCATATGCTAATTTGACTTTCTCCTATACATGTTCCTTTTATTTCTTTTTCTTATTTAATTGCTCTTGCTCGTGCACTGAGTACTTTGTTGAACAGAAGAGGTAATAATGGAAGTTCTTGACTTTTTCCTTATTTTAGAGATAAAGCTTTCAGGTTTTCTCACTGAATATGATATCGACAGTAAGGTTTCCATAAATGTATTGGATTTGGTTGAAATAAAATCCTACTATGCTTATTTTCTTCAGGGTTTGTTTTTATGGGTTTGGGGTTCTTTCAAAAGATTTTTCAGGATATGAGGTGATTGTGTGCTTTTTCTCCTTCCTTCTATTTACTTAATGTATTATATTTATTGATTTGTGTACACTGAAATATCTTTGCATTCCTGTAATGAGGCTTACTTTTCTGTTTCTTTCGAGACTGATTTTTAGTTTTGCTGTGCATTGATCTGATAGTATACATGAGGTGTTGTTGATCACCTTGCACAAGCCCAATCTCCTCTGAAACCCAAGCAGAGGTGTCCCTCTCACTCTCCTGTTTCAGCCAATAGTCCTGCTGTCCTCCAATTCAGTCCCTCCAGCGCTGACAGCAGCCATAGAGTTGCCCAAAGGAAGTGGCAGTAGGAGCAGAGCTCTTACAGGGCTGGCACTCCTCCTTCCTCAGGGTCCTGAGGCTCATACTAGGTGCACTGACATTTGCAGCCACCATTTAGCATTTTTCAGTATGTTGACATTCTCCAGAGAGAAACTGTGGAGCGAGAGAGGCTCCCCTGGCTCCCTTGTGTCCATGCTGACTAAAAGTAGGCCTCTAAAAAACTGTTTGCAGATATGCTAATGTGATTACCTGTGCTGGGAGCACCCAACCTTAAAACATCTCACAGTCCATACTGCCTGGGAAATGTTCCGAGGAGAGGGCAAACTGAGAGGAGGTGTTTCCTTGTGTCCACCCCTTCCCTAAGGACAGGAAGGGGCAGATTGGGACTAAAACGTAAATAAAATAAAATAAAATAAAATAACCTTTCTGAAGGCAGATCTTTCTAAGCTTTAGGAAAAACATGCTTGCAAAGAAGCAGCAGAAAGTTGAGGTTAAGAGTCTTAAATAGTGTAAGATACTTTTTTTCTCATTATGCTTGCAGTGAGTTAATGAAGCCATTCCAGCAAGAGTCATCATTCTCCATTTTGAAAGACCAAGAACAAAAGCCTCCTGAGCTAATTGCCCCCTAATCAGTGGAGGATCCAACCAGGAGGGAAACTGAGACAGAGCAGGCTTGACACTCCCCTCTACAAGTGTGGAAAGGAGGTCAGGATATACTGCCTCAGAGAAATGTCCTTCCAGGCTTGAGAACAGAGACGGTGCTTGTCACCTTTGTGGGTCAGAGAAGTCTTAGGATTTCATACGAAGAATGTTGCTCTCCAAACTACTCTACCACTAAATGACAGATTGCTACAAGGCTACTCATAATGCTACAAGGCTACTCAGTGAAAAGCAGAGAGAGGAGATCTCTATCTGTTAAATGGAATCACAGTTCACAAGAACATGATGCAAAAAAGAAAAAGGATAGTAAAAACCTTCCCACTTGGGGCTTAGTTACTATTAACCTCAGTTCCTGGATGGGCCTCCGGATGTTACCATGTGGGCCTGACCTGTGATCCTCCTACCATCAAAGAATGAAGTCACGAACCAAAGGAGGAGCATAGGAGAGTTTTTATTGAAAATAAGAAAAAGAATAGCTCCAGGATTTCCAAGAGGGATCCTGAGTAAGTTTCCAGGTGACTTTCAAGCTAGAGTCATGAATAGTTAAGCAAGACACAAGAACTGCCAAATTACTTAGCAGTCACCTATTACAGGTAGCTCTGGGATGTTAAAAGAAAAAAAAAAAAAAAGAAAAAGCACCAATGAAATTCCAGCTCTCTAACCCAGATATTGCACATAGTGTTTGCAGTCAACTGGGAAAGAGATTGGTCATTTTTCATTATAATTTCCTCAGAACTCAAGAATTTAGGAAGAGGTGGCCACATCTCCCTTAAAGAGTGAAGAACCAGTCATGTTGCCTGAAAGTTCATTTTAGACCAACGTCCTGGTCCACTGTTCTTATTTAATTCCCATTAGTAAGGCTGACCAGCGCTATCTGGCCCTTCCCCTTGCTGCCTGCATCATTCATAAACTAACAAAGTAAACTGTTTACTACACAAGGACACCACATGCCTTGGAAATCTACCCTTGACATGATTCATCAGGACTGACCCAGGTCCTTCTCTTGCCAAACAAATCCTGCTTCAGAAATAGCACGCTTTCGATTACAAAACCAGGTGTCTGATTTGTTCAGGGGGCTCTGAGGGTTTGGAGTGTTGGCTGCTCCATGGCTCTCTATGGCCTCCTGACTGCTGGCTTCGCCACACACTTCACTCCTTTCCCAGATCCTCCTGTGTCTACTGCAGTGTGCAGTTCAGATCCTCTGTTTAACCCTAAGCTCTTTCCAATGTTACCCACCTGCTGGGTTGCAAAATACAATGACCAACGCCCATTGTAGTTCTGGTGGTGTGTTTCTGCCTTATTTTTGCTACAATGGAACCAATCATTGGTCACTACAGGCAAATACTTTCGGGTGTGAAGAGCACAGCTTGGAGAAGATATAAGGGAATCCGTGGGGACTTGCTGTTTATACCCCTTTATTTATTCCCTTCTCATCAGCAATTCAGAGATGAAGACATTGGGGTGAATTCACACTTCCTCCCGCTCTCAACCCTGACAGCTGCCCCACCCTGGCCTCCTCCTCCAGCTGGGCCTTGCTCAGCAGCTGCTCCCTACATCCCTGCGCTGTCCTCACCGTGGTGTTTCACACCAAGAAGTCCTATGTGTAGACTGCACTTAGGGCAAGTTCACAGCAGCTGTGCCAGTGCTACACTGTTCCGTAGAGCAGTCCCTAGGCCTCATACTCCAGTGTCATCCTTCCCAAGTAAGTTTCCATTGTCTCCATTGTATTTCTGTTCCAGTACATTGTGGAGATGGAATCACAGGATGCAGCTTTTCAGATCAATTGAGCTTCCTCTTAGTGATGGGACTTGAAGTTTCCTCCAAGTCTCTGCATGGACTGAGAGTTCACTTCTGCTTGCACTGAACAATGCTCCACTGTCTGAATGCACCCAGTGTTCCTCATGCCTAAGTGAAGAGCCCATTGGCTGTTTGTACGTCATGGCCATTTTGAATGAAGCTCTTACAGGTGTTTAAGTGGACATAAATTTACTGATCTTTTCCGTAAATGTCAAGGAGCTGGTTTGCTGGACCTAGTGTTAGGGTTTGTTTACCTCTTTAGATAACATCAAACTGCCTTCCACATTGGCTCCCCCACTCCCTCTGCTCCCGGCCCTGAATGAGAGGCTCTGCTGCTCCATGTCCTCTCCAGCACTGCTGAGGTCAGCATCTGGATTTGGGGCACACTAGCAGATGTGCAGAGATGTCTCACATTCAACGTCACTGTTGTTCACCTTCTATCATGGCTCGTATCTCAGTGTCCCCTGGCAAAGCCTCATGCAGCCATAGGTGGGGCTCTTTGGAGTTGGGTGTGATGCTGGAATCAAGCCTTCGATCTAGGATTAAGGGTGTGAGCGCTATTCATAGGAAGGGCAGATAATAAGAGAGAGAAAAAGAGTCAGCATTTGTTGCCTGTTGCTTTTGCCGCTGCTTGTCTTCTGCTGTCTCCTGCCTGCTCTGTGATGCTCCTCTGTCTTGGAACCAGCTGACTATGAACTGAAACCTCTACAAACTGTGACCTCAATAAATCTTTCCTCCCTTAACTCATAGATGTTGGGTATTTTGTCTCAGCAATGAAAAAAGTAACTAAAAGGGCAGGGGATTTAGCTCAGTGGTTCCGATGCCTGTTGTGCAAGTGCAAGGACCCGCGTTTGATCCCAAGTAACCACATACATACAAACTGGGTGTGGAGACTCATGCCCAGCAGCAATCAGTACCACATACCACAGTGCCGGGTGCGGTGGCTCATGCTTGTAATCCTAGCATTCGGGAGGCAGAGGCAGGAGGATTGTTGTGATGTGAGTTCGAGGCTGAGCTTAGGGCCAGCCTGAACTACAAAGTGAGACCCTGTCTCAAAAAACAAAAAAAAAGTAACTAAGACACGCTGTGATAGCCAGTGACAGTGGGTGAAGACCCTGTTCTCAGATATTCCCACCACTTGGAAGTCTTCTGTGGTGAAGTATCTATTTGTGACTCATTGCTTAGTTGAGTTCATTTCCTTCATGTTGAGTTATAAAGATTCTTTATCTTGAACAATAGTGTGTTTTGCAAACTTTTTTTTCTCTGTGTTTTATCTCTTAGCTGTCTGTGACCTTGTCTTCTGAAAGGAAGAAATTTCTCATTTGAATGAGGCCCAGCTCATCAGTTCTGGCTCTCCTGGCCAAGGACTTTGAGTCAGGATGTAAGACATCTCTGTCACCCTTAAGATCTTATGCGCCTCCCCGTACTGTGTGTTCTAGGAGTCTTAGGGGCTTGTGTTTTGTGTATGACTTGTGCCCCGTCTTGTTACATTGTGAAAGGAGTCAGGTCTGGGTTCTGGATAATTACAGAAGTCTCGGTCTCCAAGTCAGGGCAGAAGAAGCTGACTGAGCTTCTCCATAGCCCAGGGTTTCTCCCTAGAGAGGGGGGAGAACCACATGGATCGTATCTCTGTCTGGATGTTTTCTGTTACGATATCTCTGTCCACCTTCACACAAACATATCCAAGCACTGAGTCACCCAGAGCTGCTGAAGGCGTCAGAGTCTCTGAGGATCACAGTCAGCCCTGTGGGGCCTAGGCCCTGTTCTAAGGGATCTGCACCCACTGTCTCACTTACTCTGCACAGTCATAGGATGTGCACAGGGCATCTGAATGGGGGCCACCGATGGAGGAAAATCATCAGCACACCACGTGGCAGGTGACGCGGCCTTCTGATACCTCAGAGTCAGCTGCAAATCAGTGGGCCAGTGGGGCCACACTGAGCTGGTCCAGATCCAAGCTGTGAGGAAAGCAGTCTGAGATAGAAGGTTTCTTCCATTTCTTCAATTGCAAGACAGTTCTGAGGACAGATTGCAAGTTCCTGTACCCTGACATGAGAGGACAAACCCAGCAACCACGGATGGGATAGAGGCAGGGTGGTGATGCCACCCAGTTGGGCTAATGTGAGCAACAGCTGTCACCAGTCACTGTGGTGATGATGGTACGGAGTCAGTGATGACGACAGTGGTGATTGATGATGATGGCGGTGGTGATGGTGATATTAACAATTATGGCCTGTTCGTGTCAGTGAGAACAGTGATGACAACTGTGTGATGATGACATGATGTTTAAAGATGAAATTTTGAGCCGGATGTGAGAACTGTTCTGAGTGGGTGCCAGGAAGGAGCTGTTCTGTGCGCTGATCCATCAGGGCAGGATGTAGGAGGACCTTCTCCAAGGCCTGTTCCCTGTCAGTGGGAACCTGCCCACCAGAGGGAGCTGTGCATCCTGTTAACCACTGCAGCCAAGCAGATGGTCTCTGTTCCTGCCGATCATGCTTCGGTCTTCAGGGATGACCGCAGGGGAAGAGGACATAGGTGACTGGGAGGAGAAGAGGAGAAAGTGAGACAGAAGAAAGAGAAGAGAAAGGGAGGAGCACAAGAGAGGGAGTGAAGCCAGACCTGTCCTCGGGTTCCGCATGCTCACTGTCACCTGCTTCGAGAAGGTCCCTGTCTTCTACCGGGTCCCCCCAGGCCCTGATGCTCCTCCTGGCACATGCAGAGCCCAGCAGCCCTGACAGGAAAGAGCAGGGGAAGAGTTGCAGTATAGGGGCTGCTGCCCTCTGCTGGCATTTGTTCCTTTCAGTGGTGCTGGGTGTTCCTGGGCCAAGGAAAGGAGCCTCGGAGGAGCCCAAGGTGACCAGGGTGCACAGCTCCTCCTGCTGGCAGAGCTGATCCCTCCAGTGCCAGCCTAGCAGCACAGCCCGCCTCCTGTGTGGGCATCTATAGCTGCCCCTCATCATTACGGCACATAGTCCACCCAGGGCCATTCCTAGCCCCCAGCTGGTGTTCAGGGAAATCTGTTCAAGTGTTTAGGAAATGTGCTGATGTTCAGGAAGGATGGAGCCCACAGTGCCTTCTGACCTGAGTCCGCTCGCTCCTTAGTGAGTCTGTTCTCGGTGTCCTCGTCCTCATGTCTGATATCTCAGTGTCCCAGCCTCTCCTGTCTGTAGGGGCTGCTCCTCTGCACAGACCCTCCATGATGCACCGACTCCCAGAGCCCAGAGATGACCTCGCTGCCAGCTTCCACACAGCACTGAGACCCTCAGACACCCTCCCTCCCACAGCACCAGGTTCTGGGGTCCAAGAGTCAGAGCTATTTAAATCAGGAGCTGATCCTGAGAGTGGAGGGGAAAGCCCACAAGCAAACAGCATTTTCCCAGTGGCACAGTCTATGATTTTTAAGCTACGTCAGTGTTTTACACTTGATAAGAAGACACTTCATTGATCAGAAAGCAATCTTTCTATCATAATACTGCTTTACTTTTCTAAATGGGACTGTGAAGAAACCATCCTCCACCCTCTTCATCACAGATCTGTGGTGGTGCTAACATGGAGGACGGCACCAAATGAACACCCGGCCCTCACTCACCACGGCTCTGGAGCCCCAGGGCAGCATCTGGGTCTCACACTGCACGCACGTGGTCCAAGGTCTGCAAGCACAGCTCTCCCCTCCACTGGTTAGTCTTATTGTCACCCACCCAGCTGGAACGAAGGTCCTTTCTGAGCTCTGCTGACACCCTGTCCTGGGTACATCTGTCTCTTACTTCCCACGTGCCCCTGGCCTCTGCTCTGTCCCATTTTCTGGTCCTCTGCAGCGCCCGCTGACCATCTCCACAGGTCCAACCACACTGCCTGGAGACCTGTCCCCTCCCTTTGGTCACACTGGGCATGCAGTCACACGGGTGTCACCTTCTGCCTGCCAGCCCTTGCTGCGAGGAAGCTCTGGGTGAGCAGTGGAGCTGCTGTCTGCTTCCCCCACAAACTGTCCTTCTTCTCTCTGCTTTACTTCCTGGCCCTTCTATGCCCAACACAAACCCTGGAGCCTGAGGGACTCTCGATGTTCACGTAGGATACATGTGGGGACACCACAGATTTTCTCAGTGTGGGTGACACGTTCTGTGTGAGCTCAGGTCGTCTTCTGGGGAGAGTAGTATAGGTGTATGATCCATAATAATTGCACCCATTTCAGGAATTTGCACATATCTATTTTATCTTGATTTTTGGTCCCTTCTCCCTTTTATTTCCCCCTACTCACCACCTCCCTACAACCTCCTGTGTCCTGCGTACATCCTACCTCTGTCAGGGGGGAGGTTAGAACAGGGAACCTCAGCTCCTGACTGGAACCCTGTAATTCTTTCTTCAGGAGCTGTGCTCTGCGGGATGCTGGTCGGCATCCCTGATCTCTGCCCACTAGATGGCGCCAATACCTACCTCAGCGAAATGTTTCCATTGGGCAAAATCTGGCTGGTATAAAATCTTAGAGATGTTGGAGCGTATTTACGAGTCCCAGCTCCATATCAGCGACCTCTGCCCCTCATGCCAAACCCTGTACATGTGTTCTCATTGCTTGGCTGGTTAACCCCAAAACCATATCCTCAACACAAGACTGAAGCTTAAGCCCCACCCCTACTCTGCCCTCAGCCTGAAGCACAGGGCCCAGCTGCAGACGCACCCCGCCTGGGTGTGCTCAGCCCTGCAGGTGCACGTGCTGGGATCCGGTCCCCTGTGGCAGTGCTGAGAGGTGGTAATCCTGAAGAGGATGGGTATCAGACCTGGGGAGCACCACAAACGGTCAGTGCTGGGTGATAAATGGGTGTGACCAGCTGGGCTGGGCTACCTCTTTCTGGGCCCTTTTTTCAGGCATCTATTTCCTTTTCAGGTCTGTAGTTTGTTGTAATATGGCAAGGTGGGCCTTGCCAAGATGCTTGAGCCATGCTGTTGGGACTCTCTGGCCACCAGAAAAGACTTTTCTCTGTACAACCCAGAATCAGGTGTTCTGTAATAGCAGCACAAAGTAACTAAAACAGAATAAAAAGGGAACACGATGATGATGATGATGATAGATAGATTGATAAATAGACAGATAAATAGACAGACAGATAGTGGTTGATAGATGGTGCTGGGTGCTGCCTAAGCACTTCACAAATACTATCTTACTGGACTTTCCAACAGGACTTAACCAATGGAGTATAAGCAGGTGTGATACAACCAGTGCTTGAAAAGCATTGGTGACCTCCTGTGACTTCATGAAAAAGTGTGTGCTTAGCATTCTCGAGGCTTTGTTCAAACCCTGGCACCAAACTCCAGTTAGCACAGTGTAGCTGGCACTTCTGATTTTTCCAGTGCAGGCACAGGAATCCAGGCCACCAGGTTCCTAGAGTGCAAAGTATGAGTGGAGAAGAGCCAGACCAGATCCCACCCCGACCGGCAGGTGTGAGCTCTGCACACGTGACAGTCATGAGCCACAATCTGCAGCACCTGCTTCTCACACAGCACAGTGTGGTGGTGACTCCATGGTATGGGTGTCATGGCTACTCCTGTTTGGCTCAGAGAAACTGAGACAATGCAATTTGAATCAGTGTCTGGCAGCCAAACGTATGTCTCTGGTGGTATCCATAGGGCACAGCGGTGCCATTCACTGAAATGGGGACACTATTGAGGGGCAGGTCTGTGAGCTAAAGAGCTTCTTCTCTTCTTTTTTTTTTTGAGACAAGGTCTCACTTTGTAGATCAGGCTGGCCCTGAGCTTGCTATGTAGCTCAGGCAGCCTCGGACTCACAGAAGTCCTCCTGCCTCTGCCTCCTGATTACAGGCATGAGCCACCATGCCCGGCTCTTCACTTATTCTTGATACCTGTTTTCCTTGTGCCTGAGAAGAAAGACAAAGCTCATATTCCTTTGACTTTGGCTGCCCCAGGCAATTGAAGATATGGGAGTCTTGTTTCTATGGGGATACTGCCTCTGCCCCTGTGGGTATGGGGGACACAGGGTGCAGCATCCTCAGCCCACACTGTGTACAGTGGTGTCCAGGGCCAAGCTGGGAAGAAGAGAGCTTTCTATGAGACTTCACATGGGGCGACCGGCAGGGAGGGCCGCAGCCTAGTCACAGGATAGGGGAGCCTGCCCTCTGTGAGTCCAGGGGCTCAGTGTCCCCTGGCCCACACAGCCAACCATAGCCAGGCCCACCCAGGGGGAAGAGTCCCTCTCAGGCTCATGCTGAAGCAGCCCTGGGTCACAAGCCATGCCTCAGAGGTGCAGGTGGCACTGGTGACAGGGGTGGCTACCCAGTGAGGGTCTGTGTGATGTCACAGGTGTCTCTGCTCTTGGAGGAGCCCTTGGATACAGAGTGGGAGCTGGATGTAGCCAGAAATTGAGGGAGGAACCTAAGTACCCTGAGGTCACCCAAGCT
The DNA here is from genome assembly GCA_004026965.1 of Petromus typicus. Classification (NCBI taxonomy): domain Eukaryota; kingdom Metazoa; phylum Chordata; class Mammalia; order Rodentia; family Petromuridae; genus Petromus; species Petromus typicus. The sequence continues at coordinate 11,228 of PVIR01038194.1, forward strand.
TCAGACGTGCCACAATCCCAGGGAAGGCAGAGAGAAGTCGGCATGAGTGTGACGCTGAGCCCCATCTTAAAGAAAATGGAATCCGTGGCAGCGACCTAGCTGCACTGTCAGAGACCATGGCCCGAAGTGCGGAGCACCCCAGAATTTCCAGACAGGCCTCTTCCCTGCACCTGTCTCCTGGCTCCCAAGATGACTGTTGCAAAGTCCCCGGTGCCCACACGCGGAGCATGAGCTGAGTCACAGCCTACAGTGCAGAAGCAGCCTCAGTTTCCTTTCCTCATTGTAATCCCTGATCCTGTCAGGGCCACTGAGTGGACTCTGCCCCCACGTTGCCAGAGCTTAGCCTGGAAATGCTCCACTGTCACCTTAAGCTGGGTGTTTTCTTCTCCAGTCAGAGCATCCAAGAGAAAAATAGAAAAGAAAGAAGGAGAGGGCAGAGAAACAAAATCTAGGAAATGTTTGTGGTCAGCACACACAAGATGAACACCACGACAGGGCTCTGCTGAAGGGTGCAGAGTCCTCTCTAAACCTCAGGTGTGTGAACCAGACCAACACATGCTGCAGTGAGCACCCTGCCTGGCCCATCGGCACCTCCCCTGGGCCTGGTGTCCAGTGATGCCAGCTCTGGGGACAGATGTGTAGAAGACTGCCCATGCAGGAGGCCTGGGCCAGGGCACTGGGAGGCTGGGTTTGTCCCTCATCCTCCTGTTCTCAGGAGCTCTGACTCTAGCTCCCTGATGGCCGACAGCACCAGGGGTCTGATCTCATGTGGGCTTCCCAGTGGCTCTGAGGGTGAGTCTGTGACAAGGGTCCTGGATTGTCACCCGAGGCTGGCATGTGCAGGCAGCTTGACTCCCAATACTCACAGGGTCTGTGCAGCTTGGCCGGGTTCTACTTCTCTTAGACAAACCCAGCTTGCTCGGGCCCCTGGGACTGAGTGACTGTGGCATTAGTGCCCGGCCTCAGATTTCTACACAGACCATATATAGGAAGCCACATACCACAGCACACCGGAGAATGCCTAGCCACTGCCCTCTGTGAGAGAGCACACATGCATGTGATATGTGTGTGTGCGTGTGCGTGTGCATGCACCCATATGTACATGCATACACATGTACCAGCGGTGGTACACATGGGCTGGCTGTGGCTCCTCCAGCTGTAGGGTGGGATACTTGTGCCCTACTCCTGGCAAATGACCCTGTCTCTTTGCACCACTGGGTCTCAGTTCAAATTCCAGAATTGGCATTTAATCCATTCATCCAAAGATGAGCATCTATGCCTGAACTTAATGGAGACATCTGCTCAGCTTCTAGTTGGGATGGAGTTCTGACCTCTTCCACAGTGCACAGAAGGCAGGGCCTGGGGATGTGCTCTGTCCTGGGCTTAACCCCCAGCCCCAGCATGACCAGAACTCCAAAGTGGGGAGAGATTTCTCAAGGGTAGGACAGTTCAGATAATAGACAGCATGCTAAAATTAATCTTTAAAGCTACCGGTTTGCAGAACAGAAATTTTCAGGAAATGCTCAGTTTGGCTGAGGACCTGAGGATTAAGGTGGTCCATGGGTACAAGTCAGTGAAATGTTCACTGAGTCCCTCTGATTGGTTTGATGTATTCCATGAGATAACCAGGGCTATGGCATTCAGAGTAAGCACAGTCTTCCAGGTTATTTGTCAAGCTGTGAGAGAGCACGTATCCTGGGCAATGGGGACCCACACAGGTCCTGCTCCTGCTTGCAAAGGCATAGCTGGGACACACAGACGTCCCTGCAAGTTTGATCCAAGCAACCCACTCCAGCCACAAGCCCAGCTGCACTCCCTGCCAGAAGCAAGGTGCAGGGAAGAGACTAGTGATTCTCTTCCAGTGGAGCCACAAGAGGCCCCAAGGTGGACACCAAGAAACCCCTACTCAAGACCCGGTACCTGCTGTCTGCATCTACACTGGTCAGAGACAGCAATGTGAGTGACGCCCATCAGGTGCTGCTCTGGTCTGCTTCTGCTTCACTGGGTTCCATGTGTCCATGGTGTGGATGGCTGTGGTATTGTGAAGTCCTCTCCCCTCTCTCCTCAAGATGGCCCAGCCCAGGTCACCAGTGAGACTGCTGGGGACACCTGGGGCCTTTCCAAGAGCCACAGCACTGCCCTCAGCCCTCTTTTGAGCCCCCCTCAGAGCCATACAAATAGGGTCTCCTCACTTCTGCCCTGGACGAGCTCCCAGCCCCTGTAGGCTGTTCTCCTCTGGTAAATTCTGAGTTGTATGTCTACCCAACCCATGAGAGCCAAAGCACACTTGCTCTTCTGGTTTCGGTTGTTTGAAGAAGCTCCACGCTACTGTCCATAATGCCCAGGCTAACCCACAGACAGTGGTCAGGAGCGCCCCTTGCTCACCAGCCTTGCCAGCATGGCTTATCTTCTGACTTTCTGATGACAGGCACTCTCCCTGGTGCAAGGAGATTGCACTTATTTCCCCGATCATCAGTTGAGATTGAATATTTTCATGTATCTCTTGCCCTTCAGTGTATCAGACACACTACACACCTGGTCTCAAGGGAGCACTGTCACAGCAGCCAAGACTAGGGCTGCACCCAGGTGACCATGATGGGTGCACGGGTAAAGGAAGCCCAGGCTATGAGCACAACAGAACAGTATTCACCATGACAGTATTTGCCGTGAGAGGAACACGATCCTGACATTTGTTGAAACATGGAATTTTGAACATGAAACAAAATAAACCTCAGAGAAAGACAAACAGCAAGGGTTTCCAATCCTGTGTGGACTACAAAGTTGGTCTCAGAGGTGTGGAGAGTAGAGACGCAGTTATAGGAGGCTGGAGGTGTGGGTAGAGGGGGGTGGGAAGTGAGACCAGCATCAGCGGGGGAGGAGGAGAGGCTCTGTGCTCTGCCACCCAGCAGAGCGAGGCTATTACAACCCACCCCGTATTTATGGAGAACTAGAGAGGAAGCCAAAGGCTCCAAGTCAAGAGAAGCAAGCAGTGTTGAAGGGACACCAGTGCTGGTCACCTCACTCTGTCACTGCTACCGTGTACACTATTCACTCAGCGCACTGCACCCACACATGTGCACAATTAGCAGGTGTCAATTAAAAACTTCCGAAGCAATGATTAATTCCAAACTGTGCCAGCCATTGCTGAGAGCCATTCTACATAATTTTGGGGGAAAAATCATTTCATTATTAAATTTGAATTAGGACTAGGGCCCACTGTCACCCTGCCCCGAGCCTGCTATGGCATGTGGAAATACATCTCCATCTTACTTCCAGTCACAGTTAAGGCCTCAGTGGACCCAAGATAACTGTGACACTCAAGGGAAAGAGTACATTGGCTGAGACATCTTAGTTCTTTGAGAACTGAGTCAAAATAAGAAAGGAGAAATGTTTCACCTGGGGAAGGACAAATTCCTTATTAGCTTACTCTCTTATCCCACCTCCTATTGTGAAAATGCTTTGCT
>PVIR01038195.1:0-14698 GCA_004026965.1 Petromus typicus
CATTGTAACATTTATATAGAATTTCCAGGGCTGGAGATTTAGCTCTGGTTCCAGTGCTTGCCTACCAAGTGCAAGGTCCTGAGTTCGCTCCCCAGTAATCACATACAGCAATGGCAGGCATGGTGACTGAGGCCCATCAGCAATCAGTCCCACATACCACAGTACCAGGTGTGGTGGCTCACGTCTGTAATCCCAGCACTTGGGAGGCAGAGGCAGGAGGATTGCTGAGTTTGAGGCTGGCCTGGGCTACATAGTGAGTTCAGGGCTAGCCTGAAGTACAAAGTGAGACTCTGTCTTAAAAAACTAAAAAAAAAAATTTTTCAGAATAGGCAAATCCACAGAGACAGCAGGTCAAGGTTGCCTGGGAGTAAGGGGTAAGAGAGGATAAAGAACTAATAGCTAAAATGTGCAAGGCTGCCTTGGCTGATGATGTGTTCTAGTGGTCGAGTGTGCTGATGTGGGAGCTATGCGGCTTCCCACAGTTGAGATGCAAAATTGTCTTCCATGGTGAGTAATCGGAGCCTGAAACCCCTGCTGTCTTTCCAGTCTCCAGACCGTCCCCAATTGTTTGAGCTTCCAGTGGCGTCGGCTGTCGTCTGTGATGTCCCAGACGGACTCAGGAACAGTCGCTGTCCTTCCTCCCCAGACGGCCTTGCAGAGAGCTGAGATGGAAGGCAGAGGGCTGTGTGGTGAAGCTGGCGGCTTCCCTCTAAGGAAACCCGGCTTCCCTTCTTGATGAAATGAGCAAATTAGTTCCAGATCTTCTGTCAGAGTCAGAGTTGAGCAGTTTGCGTGGGTGAGATGCTGTGGTTACTGTGACAAGAGAAAACTTAACAGCCACACAGAATGAACAGTGAAATGATTTTGGAAATGTGTTCTGAAAATATTCGGAGATCTGTGGGTGTAGTTAGTAATACAGTACTCGCCTGGCATGTCAGAGGCCCTGGTTTGAGCCCTCTTATCCCCAAATTTATACATTTATTTTTAGAAATAAAGGGTTCCCACGCTTTGTTTAATGCTCTGCTGTCAGTGAAATTCTTAACTTTTTTTGGACAATGGGCTCTGCATTTTCACTTTGCAGTGAAAATGACTGTGAATTATGTAACAGGCCCTTATATGATATCGGTATCACATAATTAGGGACATTTCTCCTCAATTTAATGTACCATAGTGTATCCTGCCCCAAAGAGGAAAGTTATCTCTGAGCTGCGTTAAAAATTAATTTTTCTCATAATGTCTAGCTAGGTGGCAAACTTTTAACATCTATAGGAACTCACTAATCTTTATTGGAATGTATCAGGGTGAAATTTTGGTACTACAAAGTACTGAATAAGAAGGCTGAGCCTTCGTCTTTGTAAATTAAAACATTCTGGAGATGACTTTCCTCTTTGGCAAGGTATGCCAGGCATTTTGCTCAGAATCTTCTCCTAAAATGGAGAACTAATGTTAGTGGGAAGCAGGTTCTTGTCATGCATTCGGGCTTCGGTGAAGGTGTACCCCGGCTCCTCTCTGGAGGACTCGTGCTGGTTCTGGTGCCAGGACTTGGTGTACAGCCTCAAGTTAACTCAGCAGCTGCAACCCCAGTGCCACGCTGCCTTCCTATCTGAGGAGAGGCCAGAGGAAAAGATTTCCAGGGAGGTCTGTGTGACTTAGCGAGCTTGGCGTATGCTGCCGTAAACTCATCAAGTTTAAAAAGTGTTGGTCTTTTCTTTTACGAAGACTGTCACTGCAGTTCTTGGCACTGAGATCAACTGAAGATAGACCACAGCCCTTCTTTCTAGGCAGCAGTATGGAAACTGGTAATGAGGAGTATTTTGCCTAGGAGCATTAGGTGATGTTTCTTGTGAAGAGGATGCTGAGAGTTCACCAGAAATTGAGAGTGGCTTAGCTGAGGGATCTTCGTTGACAGTTGACTAACAGATAAAACTGGGGCTTGGGCATCAGGGAGAGGAGCAGACGGCCTGAGTGCTGGGAGGAAGCGTGTGCACGCGGCTATCCCACCAAGCACGTGGGCGTGGCGGAGCTGCTGTGGGCAGGTCTCAGCCGTCTGAGGGCAGGTGGGCAGAGACAGGTTGGGATGGGAGAGAATCCAGGAGGAGTGGTCCTGCCAGGGTGTGTCTACAGGGGCAGGACGCTGGCTTCCGGCCTGGTGAGAGAACTGTCTGGAGCAGAAGGAGGTGGAGTGTACTGAATGCCTTGAAATGATCAGGATGAGAGGGCGTTGTAGGAACTGAGACCAACCTGACACATCCGGTGAGGGTGGCCTTGTCGCACGCACTGAAGCAGGGAGAAGGAGGAAGTCACGGATACCTGAGGCCTGCCCATGAGCAGACTGCCATCCGAATTCATTGTGCAGGGATTCTTTAGAAGCAGTTCTGGCAGGTGAAAACATTTTTTGGCTTTTCTTTTGTTGGGAACCACCCTGTTTGGGAATTGCAAGGTCAAAATTGACCAGGCCTTCCTGCCTGCGGAAGGACTTTGGACTTGACTTTTGTCTTCATCTCTAGTAGCAACAGGGACTCAATGGTCCCACATGCTGTGATGCTTCAGGGCAGAGCTGCACCCGATCTCTCCCTTCTCAAGGACTATTGCTGACATCTGCCTTGCCCTGAGGAATCCTCATCTACATAACTTCTCTAGTACTATTGTTGGTGTGGCCCTGCCTTTCCGGTTTTTTTTTTTTTCTTTTTTTAAATGTACATAATAAAAAGTGTGGTAGGCTGGAGTCTGCGGTCCTTGCCGCCCAGAGTAGCATAGATCAGACCCAAGCTCAGTTTTCTCTAAGTCTCATGTCTGCCTAATTATATTTATTTCGCCATGTGCCGTGAACTCACAGGAGACTAGAACTTAAGTTCTAGTGACATTCCCTTCCCCTGTTTACTACACTCTTTCATACCTGAGGAATCTGAAGTAAACCAGTACCCAAAGTCTAGATTCATTATCTGGTCACGGAGCTCCCTCCAGCCCCCGCTGTCTCCGCCAGGCTGGTGTGGTAACTTTATGAAGTTCTTGTTGTGGCGAAGTGGAAGCGGCAGGAAGCATGGGCCAAGAGCAAGGCTGGCTACACCTTTATCTGACGGTGGTCCTGTCTACTGCCTCCACCTGTGTAACTTTAGTAAGGTTGCTTGCCTTCTGGGTGGTGTGTTAAAAGTAAGGCTATAGGGCCGGGGATTTAGCTCAGTGCTTCCAGCACCTGCTTTGCAAGTGCAAGGGCCCAGGTTCAATCCCTGAGCCACATACCACAATGCTGGCCGTGGTGGCTCATGCCTGGAGTGCACCTGGGAGTCAGAGACAGGAGGATTGCTGTGAATTCTAGGCTTGCCTGGGCTACGTAATAAGCTCAGGGCTACCTTGAACTACAAAGCAAGACCCTGTCTCAAAAAAACAAAACAAAAAAAAAGTAAAGCTATAATAGCAATACTTTCTTGACACTGTAGGTAGTGAGGATTTAATGGGGTGGCACGTACACTGGGTTTACCACAGGGAAGGCAGATAAATGCTCAGCGATCACTAGCCATTGTTAAGGAAGCAAAGTTCTCCAGGGAAGATTTCAGACTTTAACCATCATCACTGCTTAGTGAATGGATGGATTTGTGGCAAGTTAATCTTGAAAGTAGACCTTGAGATGCACAACAGATAGAGAAAAAGCTCTTTTCAGTAAAGGAAGCATTGGATATTTTTATGCTCTAAACATGAACTTAGTAACATCAAGAAAGCTTGTCTACAGGATATGCAAAAGGGAGCCATCCTAGAATTTAAACCCGAAGTGCAAATAATCCAGTCTAGCTTTGTATGCTAATCATTTAGTGAAGTCTCAGGGCTGAGCATGGTAGCTCAGCCACACTGTGCCTGCCTGGCAAGTGTAAGCCCCTGAGTTTGATGCCCAGTACCAAAAAACCCACGAAACAACTTAGTAAAAATTTAGCAAAGTCTCCACATGTGACACGGCATGCAGATGTGTGGCCAGGCGATTCCGGGGACTCCTGTGCCTGTCCTTCCCTGTACCTGCTCTCTGTAAATCGGCTGTGTGTTTGCTGTCTCCGCTGCAGTGGACTCCGAGCCCCTTCTAGTGAATCCTTGCTATGACGGGAGCCACACGTGTGACACAACAGCACGCTGCCACCCAGGGACAGGTGTGGACTACACCTGCACGTGTGCGCCTGGGTACCAGGGAGATGGACGCAGCTGCATGGGTAAGAACGTGAGCATCCTCTGTCTTGTCCTCTGTCTTGTTTGCGCTTTGCCATCTCCACCTCTGTGTACAGATGACACATATCTGTGGTCTCTGTGACCTGTGCCCGATTAATCATTTTTAGCCACTGTTAATCTGAATGCTGTTATGTAAAAGCTAAAACGTCATCTAGTTAGGTTTGAAAAGGTGGCTTAGGGTGAGTGTTTTGGGCTGAGGCTGTAGAAAAAAATATGGTTTCTGATTCTTGGTATTTTAAGGTTTACAATTTTGATCTTTATAAAGTACTTCTTGGATTTACTAACAGACATGTTTTCACATTTTCCTTCACCTGTTATATCCCAAAAAGCAACCAGAAATTTCTTCATATTTAAATAGATCATCAGTGTATCTTTCTCCTGAATATCTATTTCTTTTTTTTTGAGACAGGATCTCACTTTGTAGTTCAGGCTGGCCCTTAGCTCAGACTCAAACTCACATCACAGCAATCCTCCTGTCTCTGCCTCCTGAGTGCTGGGATTATAGGCATGAGCCACCACCCAGGCCCCTGCACTTGCAAGACAGGCACTGGAACCACTGAGCTAAATCCCCGGCCCATGAATATCTATTATTTTTAAACATTTAAAGAATTCTTAGTAGTCATTCAAAAATGATCTCCCTGTGGCATATACTGGGAGTGCTTGACTTTTTGTCTCTGACTATGTGCAATTTGCATCCCTTCCCGATGCTCGGAAGTCCTGCAGCCGAGTCCTGCTGAGCCCATCCGCCGTCTGTCGTCCATCGTCTTGGGGAAGCAGCAGCGGTGTGGTGGGAGGCATGAATTTTGACTTGGCCCTGCTGGGAGCTTTGATTTCAACAGCACTTTTCTATTCTTCTTTCCACTCAGATATAAATGAATGTGAGACCGGCTACCATCGCTGTGGCCCCAACACTGTGTGTATCAACTTAGCCGGCAGCTACAGGTGCGAATGCCGCCACGGCTATGAGTTCGGAGACGGCCAGCACGCATGCATCCGTGAGTACCACGATTGCCTCGCTTCTGGGTCACAGGGTCGCATTCGGTCCTGCGCTTCAGTTCATTAACATTTCAGTGGCCCAGAAGCTCTGCTCTGTGATGTTCTTGAAAACGACACATGCATTGGAATAATTCGAGTGTATCTCTCAGGTGAACACCCCCCACTCTCAGCCCAGTGTATGAGTTTCTAGATTTGGGACCCAGAAGCCTTGTCTCCCATCCTGTGAGGATCCAGAGACCCTCATCCCTGAGACCCCCTAAACACACTTGGGCCTGCGCCCGTGCTGTGGATGCGCGGGGGTGCTGGGGGGAGCGGGGCGCCTCATTCACAGCGCTGAGCTCTTGCACTCTGCGTCTTCCTTTTTCAGTGGTCGCCCCTCCCCGCAACCCCTGCGAGGACGGCAGCCACAGCTGTGCCCCTGCTGGGCAGGCCCGCTGCATTTACCACGGAGATGGCACGTTCAGCTGTGCCTGCTTGTCAGGCTACACAGGCAGTGGGCACCAGTGTTCCGGTGAGTATCTGGGCCAGGTGTGGGCACCCTGGTGGCGGGTAGATGCACAGCTCCACAGAATGGGCACCTCTGCCCTCCATCCTTTGCTTCAGACAGCCTTAGCACTGCCCGAAGAACAAAACATGTCTCTAGAGTCAGGGAGGGAAGCCAGGGGTGACTTTCCTGGAAGAGACAGCTGTCGCTGGAGCAGACATCCCTGGCATTCCGTGGGCTGCCGCCAGCTTTAACCTCTGTCCCTTGGAGCGCGTGCTCAGGTGAGGGACTGATGTGTACAGTTCTTTCTCTCTCATCTTTCCTCCCCCTAAACCTCTGGTCCAAAGGGCTGGGGGCCGTGCTGTCGAGATCACTCGGAAGGTCATGGCAGCCACAGGGCCCTCCGCACATCGGCTCAGGGCCGGGAGTGTGGCAGCTGATGCAGATGGCAAGAGGCTGGCTGTGGTTCTGTTTCCTGAACAGGTCCTTCCTGTGCATTCCAAGCACGGTGTCTTTCCCAGGATCTCATTTTACATAACTACATGTGGCACCGACGTGAAACTGAGTTTCTGTCTGAACATGTGACCAGGTAGAGATAGAAAAAAAAGAAACTTCTGACACAGGGGCTTTCTATGTAGTGCAGACTGTCCTTGAACTCATTATGCAGCCCATGCTGGCCTAGAACTCACAGTGATCCTCCTGCCTCAGCCTCCCTAGTGCTGGGAGTACAGGCGTGTGCTACCAATAATTTATCCAGCCTTACTGTATAACATCTATATTAGGAGATTGCTGACCTAATTTTATGCACATTTTCACTGAAAGAATAATAATAATTTCATGTTGGGGCAACTGAAGAATACCATGGAGAGTATAATTTTTTTTTTTTTGAGACAGGGTCGTGCTTTGTAGTTCAAGCTGGCCCCGATCTCACTCTGTAGCCCAGGCTAGCCTTGAACTCCGCAGTCCTCCTGCCTCTGCCTCCTGAGTGCTGGGATTACAGGCGTGAGTCATCACACCTGGCACTGTGGTGTGTGGGACTGAGGATAAGCACATGCCTCAACTACTGTGCTAAACCCCTGGCCTGAGAGTATAAATTTTTAAAAAGTTTATCACGGTAAAAGACATTTTGTTAAGAATGATGGGATAGGGCCGGGGATTTTATCACACTTGTATTCTGACAAGTTTAAATTGGAATGATTAATCCTGTATTCTAGTTAGGTGGCCTTATAAAATGCTGTATGAGGTCTTAGATTTCAGGGAAGAAGTAGTGTGTTACGGGAGCATCCTTTTATATTTGTAGAGCTTCTTCCTCTTTTATCTCTCTTGTCGGCTCTTTTTCTCTTTCTTTTCTTTTTTTTTTTTTTTTTAAAGGTTTTGTGAGACAGGGTCTTGCTTTGTGGTTCAGGCTGGCCCTGAGCTCAGCCTCAAACTCACATCACAATCCTCCTGCCTCTGCCTCCCAAGTGCTGGGATTGCAGACGTGAGCCACCATGCCCGGCACTATGGTATGTGGTACTGGTTGCTGCTGGGTGTGGGTCTCCACACCCAGTGTTGTTATGTGGTTACCGGGGAATCGAACCTGGGCCCTTGCGCTTGCAAGACAGGCGCCGGAACGACTGAGCTAACTCCCCGGCCCCTCTTTTTCTCTTTCTTGCTTGCTTTCTCACTCCGTGTGTCTTTCTTCTGTCTCCTGCCTCTCTCCCCTGCCTACCCCCGGGGTGGCATGTACTTCCCAGATGAAAGAGTCTGGACTGTGGGGTCAGGAACACGTGCACAAGCCTGACGGTGCAACTAATGCTTTTTCACCCCTGTGGAATCGATTCGGTTCCATTGAACCTACCAGCAGTCGTAGGAAATGTAGAAGCATCAAGGACAGACCTCTTGTCTGCAGAATTTCAACTGGTTGCTCATGTAGCTGGGAGGGTGCTTTTAGGGCATCTAATTCCTTAGCCCCTCAGCTTAAAGCCAAAGAGTTGAATTATAATCTAGGTATGATGACTATTAATCAGAACGCTAATGTAAGTTAGGTGCTTCTTGCTTTAATCCTTTAAGAATCATTTTCCTTCCTTTCCCTCGTACCTTCTTGTCCTACAAGATTTTAGTTCCTTTCAGGGACCATATTAGGACCCTGACATTGATACGCTGAGAGTTTCAGAGTATTGGTATTCTTGGTTGTTAATGGGTTCCTGCTTATTTCTATCATTTGCAACATTCCCTATTTATCTCTGGATCTCTTCTTATCTTTAGAACTCACAAATGTAAAAATACTGGATACCAAACCCATCAGTTGCTTCCCTGGGTATTGGTCTTGGTCATTTTTCTCAACAGTACTCAACACCCACACCCTAAAGGAGGACAGATGTATTTGGACTCAGGTTTTCAGCCCTTGAGCAGCCACCCCCAGGGCAGGTAGGGTTGACCGAGGGAAAGCTGCTCAAGTCATTGTACACAGGAAGCAGAGAGAGATCAAGGAAGGAGCCTGAGTCCCAGGCCCAGTGACTGCCTCTTTCGGCCGGTCCTCCCCTCCTTAACAGGAAGTCAAGTGGAAACTTCCAGACACAGGAAGCTTTAGGGGCTTTTTAGATCTAGAGCATAACAGCTATCCATGGCTGTATAACAGTCCCCAAATGTAGCAGCTTAAAGCAACATATCTGCTATCTGTGGCTCAGGTCCCTGATTTGGCTTAGGTGTGCTGTGCTGCAGGACCTCTCTGGAGGCTGCAGGTCAGGTGTCTGGCCGGCAACGCTCACCCTGGGCATGCAGCCAGTCCTGGTGATGAGCCTTTGGGCCAAGACCTTAACTCTTTGCTGGCTGCTGGTAGTCTTCAGTTTCATGCCACGTGGGCAGGGTTGGTTTATTAAAGCCAGTGAGACAAAGTCTGCTGGAGAGATGGAGGTCACCACTGTAAAATGATCTCCCCATCCATGCCACTTTATTATGGTAGTCACAAGCAAGTTGCTCAAGGAGAGGGATTACACAGGACCCTACCACTGGGCAGGGGTCACCGGGGCTGGCTGTTGTGGTGTTCCCTCCATGGACAATGCCACGTGGTAGCCTCCCGAGGGGTCAGACTGTGTGGTATTAGGGAGAAAAAAAATCATCATTTTGCCAACAACCTTGCATAATTAGGCACGGGTAATCAGGACAGTACTTGCAGGAGCTTACAGTGTGTTCTGGGGTAAGTGTGTGCTCATGTTGGAAGGGCCCGTCTTGTCTCCATGACCAGCCATCTTGGGTGGAGGCTCTGTTTTGTGGGCCGTGTGGGTTCTTGAGTTGCACAGCCTTTTACTCCATTAGACTGACTGTAGGAGGGTGTGCGGCTTTTTCTCCAGCCATGGTGTGTTCAAAACCAGGCTCCCTGGCGAGGCTGCATTTGGATTTAGGTTCGCACTCTGCCCTGAGTCCGGCAGGAGGTTTTTCTCCAGAGTTAAATCTCCTCCCGATTTGTTCCATCTGCAGTGATTTTGGTGTGAGCTGGATGTGTCTCGAGCATGTTCGTCTTCATGGATCTTGGTGATTTTGCTGCTGTGGGAGCAGGTTGTCTTGAGTTGGACCTTCCCAGGGTGGGGTGAGTGGGAGCGGAGGCGCTGGGCTGCCGACGGCCCCTCACCCAGAGCCGTCAGTGCCCAGGGCCAGCGTGGATGGAGGTGTGGACCTGATTCTCGGGTTTTCTGTGCTCTGGATGTAGATGTAGGATGAGAGCTGGTAAAGTCACTGTGGCCAGGGGGAGAGGAGAGAATGGAGGCAGAGAGTCCTGAAGGGGTCACCTGCTGAAGGGCGCCTCTGTAGGATGTTTATGCAGAGAGCAGAGAGCGAGGGAGCTCACGCCGTAATTTTACTGAGGCCAAGTGTAATTGGCACCAGGAAGTGCCATTGGGCCCGAAAGTGAACGCGAGGTGGGGGCTGGAGTTGGGTGGCTGGAATGTCACCAAGGGGAACAGCTGGCTATGCTCACAATTAGGGCCAGGAAGGGTGTTAAAACTGACAGCATGGGGCCGGGGATTTAGCTCAATGGTTCCGGCGCCTGTCTTGCAAGCGCAAGGACCCGGGTTCGATTCCCCGGTCACCACATACCTATACTGGGTGTGGAGACTCACGCCCAGCAGCAACCAGTACCACATACCACAGTGCCGGGCGTGGTGGCTCACGCCTGTAATCCCAGCACTCGGGAGGCAGAAGCAGGAGGATTGCTGTGATGTGAGTTTGAGGCTGAGCTCAGGGCCAGCCTAAACTCCAAAGCAAGACCCTGTTTCAAAAAAACCTAAAAAAAAAAAAATAAAAACTGACAGCATGAGCTCAGAATAGAAGGTTTTAAAGATCTTTTTTTTTTTTCTTTTTTAAGTTTTTGAAATAAGGTCTTGCTTTGTAGTTCAGGCTACTTCTGAACTCAGCAATCCTCCTACCTCTGCCTCCTGAGAGCTGGGGTTACAGGTGTGAGCAACCACATCCATCATTGTGGTGTTTGGTACTGATTACTGGTGGGATGAGTCACCTGGCTTTGTTGTATGTGGTTACCTGGGATCAAACCTGGAACCTTGTGCTCGCAAGGCAGGCACCGGAACCACTGAGCTAAATCCTGGCCCTTAAAGCCCATTTTCCAAACCAGTTTTGAGGGAGCTTAACAGACGCTAAAGATGGGCCAGAATGACCACCTTTCATTGTCAGTGTCATACAGGGGCGTGAGTATTCTTTTGCCATCTTGCCTTGACTTTAGTCTTCTATCTGTGCCTGAAGATCCCTCCACTGACGGTACCTTCCTTGACAGAGGCTGAAAGACCTTGAGATGGGGAAGCACCCTCCTCTGGCTCCGTCGAGCCTTGGGGCAGACGTGCCCCTGATAGCAAGCTCTGAGCACAGGACTCGTCTTTTCTCATGGAGTGAGTTCTCCTAGGTGGAGTTGGGGGCTGCGCTTCAGGGAGCCTTCCGCTGCCCGGGCTTTGGAGGCCTGATTTCTACATGTGAGGCCTTCAGTCTCTGCCAGAGCTTTCTCCTCGCTGGACAGTAGCACCTTGGATAGGAAGGCTGGTCTGCTGGGTCTGCCCAGATTTCTTCAGCCGAGGATTTTAGTGATATGGGCTTTTGGTCGCTTTGGGGAATTCCCTTTCCTTTAGCTCAAAAATAAGCATAAGAAACTTCTCGTTGGTCTCTAGAAATAGGCCCTGGGTCTCAGGAATTCCTGCTTCCTGTCACTGCTGTGTTCCTGTTATTATCCAAAGTCCTTCTAGCCCAGGGATTGTCATTGACTCCACTTCCTGCTCTTGGTTGGACGTTCATTTTTGCCACTTTGGTTTTTCAGCCAGATTTATAGCCTCATCCAGGCCCAAGAACCTAAATGGTCACCAGCTTTGCCCACCTGACCCCTGGAGCTGCCTATCTGAAAAGACAGAGAGTGGCCACAAGGACCATGAAATGCTATACTGATCGGTCTGTGGGTAACTGAGGAGCTAATTAAAGCATGCAGACGGATTGGTAACTGCATCGTGTGTTCGCCATGAGATGGGGCTGACCGGAACGCCCTGTGAGGACCTCTCTGGAGGGTGTTAGACTTGATGACATTAGGCTTGAGGATTTTTTAGACATAAAGGAGCTGATACATGGGGACTAAATTCCCTTGAGTAGAGGACAAGCTGAATGCTGATTTGCTAATTACAGTATGAGAGTTTTCTGTCATGCACCCTTAGAATTCATCTCATCCACTGGGCACTGATGGAAAAGGCAAAAGGTGTATCAGATCTGAAGAGAAACCGGAGCTTTGGGCGCCCGTGTTCACGGCCTACTCGCAGGGTCTTGTTTGGGGAGGGGCAGTTGAGTAATCTGCTGTCAGCCTGGGCTGACTTTGGTAAATAAAACCAAAAGGGTATGAACTGGCTTTGTGTGAAGCGTCAGGATTTTGTCCTGGAGAAATAAAATTATGGAAGTTCTCAGTATACCACATGGAGCTTGGAGGGCCCTGAGTTGTTTACATTGATACCTGCCTGACAGATTGAGGCTTTCTCTGCTCATGTGTTAACTCAAGTGTCCTAGTACCACTTTTTTTCTTTTTTCCTTTTTCCTCTTTTAAAAGTAGAAAATAAAGAAAATTCCTGGTGAAGGGAGGTTCCCGTGCGGTAAGACCCAGTGTGCTTTTAACTCAGTGGGGAAAACGTGTGCCTTGTTTGGGCCTGCTGCAGCTCTGTGTGCATGTTATAGGGAGATGGTGTCAGCTGAGGGAAGGGAAAGCTATTGTTACCTATATTTGTCCTTATTGTAGTGTTACCAAAAGGAAATTAGTGATTTATAGTCTAAAGGTCTGTTTAAAGGTAATAACTTCCGGGAATTCACTGCAAATGAAAGATGCTCTAGAAATATTCTGCAGGATATTTTCATCTGGGATTGGCGACATATTTGATTTCCACACCCAACATTCTTTTGTTTTTTTGACACGGAGTCTCACTGTGCAGTTCAGGCTGGTCACAACCATCCTCCTGCCTCAGCCTCCTGAGTGCTGGAATTTCAGACTTGTGCCACTGTGTGAACCTTCTGAGTCTCACATGTTAACTCACGTGTATTTTGGCCTTTTGCTCTCTTTTAAACTTACTTCTAAGTGCTGACATTTTTCTGCTCGTGCCCCTCGGCGATCCACATGCTCTGAGCCAGGTGGTCACAGGTGGTGTGCAGTGAAGTCACGTCCTCCTTCCCTCTCTCCCTACCCTGTTCCTGCCCCCTGCAGATGTTGATGAATGTGCAGAAAAGCGATGTCACCCAGCAGCTACTTGCTACAATACCCCTGGCTCCTTCTCCTGCCGTTGCCAACCAGGATATCACGGAGACGGGTTTCACTGCACACCGGGTAAGGTCTACGGGGAAACATCAGTCACTCACAGAGCTGGCTGTGGCGAGCGTTTATCCTCTGACCCTCAGCCCAGACTCGATTAGGCTGGTCTGGGGCCTTCGTGGGTGGGGTTTTCAGGCCCTTGGTTACTGGGGACCTTTGTACTTATCAACAAGGTCTTGAGTTATGACCCAAATCCAGGTGTTGTTTGTGCTTCCAAATGGTCTCAGGTACAGATCTAACCCTTAAAGAATTCTGAAAGAAACATGACAGCAGCCTTTCCTATGTGGGTTTAACAGAGAAATCCTTGGCCAGTGTCTCTCTAAGGACACTGAGATCTGTGTGCAGGAGAGAGAGTCTGAAGGCTGTGTGAGGAGCGTGAGCCTAAGTTAACCGACTTGAGTTACCACCAGCCCTCAGGAATAAATTGAGTTTGTAAGTCAAGAGTCTAGTGTAGCTCCTGGCTGGTCATTAGCACTCACATGGGCTTGGAGTATGAGCTGCCCTCATCCTACCCAGTGGCCCCTCTGGTTAAGTGCCTGGTGACCTGCTTTGCCACTGGGAGTGCGGTTTGGATGTGGGGGCTCCGGAGCTCACCGAGTAACAGCCATGTGCTGCCAGGGCAGGAGTCAGCACCTGTGGGGGCCGCTTGGGGAGGCGCTGGGCCAGCACCGTGCAGGGTGATGGCCACTGAGCTGGAGCTCCTCGGACTAAAGCTGTGTCTCGGTGGATGGAGACTGAGCATCCTCCCCAAAGTCACTGGGCTCTGGGTGGACAGAATGGGGTGGGCCTCATTTTACCTGCGTGGTATGAGGCTCCTGAGGACAGGGCCATGCTGCACATGCACAGTGTGATCAAAAAACACAGTGGTTTAAAACCTTAAAAAAAATTATCACAGTAGGGCCGGGGATTTAACTCAGTGGTTCCGGCACCTGTCTTGCAAGCGCAAGGACTCAGGTTCGATCCCAGGTAACCACATACCATACTGGGCATGGAGACTCACGCCCAGCAGCAACCAGTACCACATACCACAGTGCCGGGCGTGGTGGCTCACGCCTATAATCCCAGCACTCGGGAGGCAGAGGCAGGAGGATTGCTGTGATGTGAGTTTGAGGCTGAGCTCAGAGCCAGCCTGAACCACAAAGCGAGACCCTGTCTCAAAAAACCTTAAAAAAAAAAATTATCACAATAAAAATTATTACACATTGCACTGATCGTTCCTCAAAATACTTCTCCTTGCTTTGAAGACACTGTCACGTGGCTCTTGCCACTTCATAAAGCAGCTCCGGAGTCCTCTTTCATGTCTTCAGTTGCACTGTCCTGGCTGCCTCAGCGTCCTGAGCTGATTGAAAACGTGGACCTTTCATGGTCATTTTGCCTTTGAGGAAGGGCCTGAAGCGGCCTGGTACCAGGTCCAGTGGCGTGATGGACGAGGACACGCCATGTGTCCGTGAACTGCCCTTGCGCTGGACAGTGCTCGGTAGGCAGCACACTTGACATGTTATTCTGTTGATCACGTCTTGTAAAGAAAGACACTTAGGAAAGAGCACTTCCTGATGTGCTTCAGAAAGTGGCAAGAACCATGGGAGAAGTGTTTGAAGTGAGGCTTGGTTTTGAGGGGTGTTCGTGGAAGTGTGTCCTCTATTGTCACAAAGCTTTTAAACCTGAACATTCGCTGCATACATTCGCTGTATATTTTGATTGCCCCTGATACAGGCCTTACGGGGTCCCACGAGAACTGGGGACCGACTGGGCAGTGGCAGAACTAGCATAGGCACAGAGCACTCCCAAATCCCAAGAGTCGCTTTTATTCCCATGCCATGCTGCCAGTCAAGGTCCCTTTTGTTTTCCCTTCACTCCTCCCTTTCGCTGGCTCTGGAAGATGCCATTCTAGGAATCTGTTCTGTGCCCAGGCCCAGCATGTTATCCGGAGTCCCAGGCCCACAACTCCAGGGCGATGAGCAGGGCAACTTCCTGCCTCTGCAGTGCCACAGCTGCACTGACTTCTGCTGGTGTGTGGACTCTTACATCTCTGGTACCCACATGCCCTCATGCTCTGCCACAGCCCACTATGTACCCTAACAGGTGAGCGCACCCCGAAAGAGACTGAGTGGCACCGAGACGGTCTAGAGTATAACCTCCTCCAGACCAGGTGGACCAAGGGCCAAGGGACCAAGGGCTGTCACTGATGACTGCCG
>PVIR01038196.1:0-14699 GCA_004026965.1 Petromus typicus
ATATTACTCAGCCAGTAAGAAGGAAATCATGCTACCTGCAGAAAAATGAATAGATTAAAGATCACTAAATTGAAAAAATAAAGCCAGAGTTAGATAAACAGATATCATACATTTCCCCTAACATTTGTCATCCAAGGAAAAAAGATAACATCAAAGTAGAACAACTGGACAAGAACATATTCCCTGAAAGAAACTACTGAGAACTTCTAAGAACAAAGTATGAAAAATATACATATATGTACATATATGTATATATATATATATGTACATATATATATATATATATATATATATATATATATATATACACATTCAACTGAAAATTTAATCACATTGACAGAAATCATTAAGAAAAAAGTGTGGAATCAGACAGAGATATTGCATTCTGAAACTAAAGACTTTATCATTAAAATAATTTTTCACACATTGATCTTAGATTTAAGAAAACTGAGGTCACAATGTAAGTAACCATTTTTAAATAATTAAATATATCTAAAATTTACATAGAAATATAAACCACCTAGAATATTGAAATGACCTTGAAAGAAGAACAACAAAGATAAGAGGTAATAGTAATCAAAAAAGTATATATTGGCCTAAATATGGGCAAATAGTTTACGAGAATAGAAAAATGCAAAAAAATGCCCTGATATATGTTGCCCATTTGACTTATGAACACTGGTGGAATTGCAAATCAGTTAAAAATATGAAGTTTTATATACATTTTATATCCCCCAAATTGACTCAAAATAATAAAAAATCTAAATTCAAAACTAAAAATCTAAGTTTCAAAATTTTTACAAGGCACAGCAAATCTTTGTGATTTAGTCTTAGTAAGAATTATTTAAATATTGGGCCAGGGATTTAGCTCAGTGGTTCCAATTCCTGCCTTGCAAGTGCAAGGGCCCATGGTGACTCATATCCACTAGCAATCAATAGCACACACCACAGTGCTGGGCGTGGTGGCTCACACCTGTAGTCCTAGCACGCAGTAGGCAGAGGTAAGATGAGTGCTGAGTTTGAGGCTGAGTTCAGGACCAGCCTGAACTACAAAGTGGGACCTTGTCTCAAAAACTAAACAAATATTTAAAATATTTAAAAATGATAGTAAAATTAACCTGCATAACCAAGACGCTGCTTAATTTGACTCTGTAATATTAAAATTTTATCTATTAAAATTTGTACTATTGCAATAATGAAAAGACAAATCATCGCTGCAAGAATTTTTGTGGAATGTATATTAGATAAAGAACATTTGCCAGAATATTATGTAAATTTTCCCAATAACTATAATAAAATAACCACTGAATTAGAAATGGGTAAAATATATATAAAGCACACTTCAGTAAAGAATGTGAAAAGATATCAAATAAGCAAATAATAAACTTAAAGACTTAAGGAGGAAATATATAAGAAAAACATCATTGTGTGTTGTATCCAGATGTCCCCCAAAGCCTCATGCAATCGTAGGTGGGTGATTTTTCAGAGGTGGCTGGATCCAGAATGTGTGATGCTGCGATGAAGTGCGTGTGATTGTGACTACTAATTTTTTTGGCATTTATCCTAAGCCTGACACTTGATGTAGAATACAAAAGGGATACAAAGAAGCTGCTCTTGTTACTTTTTTTTTTTTTTTTTTTTTTTCTGTCTTCGGCCTGTCCTGAGCTGTTTCTTCTCAGCGATGCTGCCAGGTCCCTCCTGTTGCTGGCCTAAAGAGCACACTAGAAGCATTAAGTAAAATTCTTTTTCTCCTCCTTGTCATCTGTGATAAAGCTTGACATCTTTTCAACTTGTATAGGAAGATTTAGAACTAAATGGTGGTTACATTGACTACTAAGAAATTTCTAATTCTAACATTAAATACAGGGAAATACAAGGGACAAAGTGATGTTTGCCTCTTGGAGACAATAACAAAATTTTTAACAAAGAAGAAGAGAAAGAAGAATCAATACATGCAACCATTTATCAAAGCTGTATTTATGATTAGCATATTTTCATAATATTGAAAATTATTTTTGCGGGGGGGATAATACTAGTGATGGTGATTTTTTGAAAGAGTATCTTGGATTTTTTTCTATACAATTCAATAAAAAGAACAAATACATGAAAGTACAGATGATTTAAAAATTACAAGTTAACAATGATTAATATTTAGTGATAGATACATGAATGACTCATTAGACAATCTTTTTTACTTTTGTATCACTTCAAATTTTTCATAGTAAAAAGTTAACAAAAAGTACCTGTGGGATAAATAAAAAGCACTACTCTATGCTTCCTGCCCACTTATTTGTTGGAGAAAATATATGGATTTTTTGAAGATCTACTCTAGGGGAAAGTACAAAGCAAAAGACAAATGATGACAGCTAAGAAAATACACAAACCATATATTACTTCCTCTGTACATACATTAGAAATAGACATATACATTACAAGAGAAAAGTTACTGTAATTTTCTTGAAAATTGCAAAGTGGAAATAAACCAACTTGTGTGCTGTATACTCTGGAAAAAATGTCAGATCATTGCCTTTTTAGAAACATTGTTATAATTGTGTGCTTTCACTAGAGTACTCTTCTCAAACACCAAGTAATATAAAATTGTGCTGTAAAATTTCAAAAACTTCTACAACACTGGGTCCAATAGAATTCTGATTTTAACATCACTTTGTACCCAAAAGTTATATGAAGGGAAAGAAAATATTTAGATATTTTTAAAATTATAATTTTTATGAAACAGAGAAAGTGTTCAGAAGTCTGAACTACTTGAGAAATTCCTCGGAGATAAAAAGAAGACACTGGAATAACAGAGAAACAAAATAGAGTTGAAGAACTTCCAGTCTTCTACAGATTAAGAATGGATTTGTATATAATTAAAATTCTCAAAACTACATAATAACTATGGTGTAGGAACAGAGCTTTTAAACCAAGAAGGCAAGAAAGTAATTTAAGAACTATAATGACACAGAGTATGTTCTAAGGCTTTCCAACTCACACCGCTTGTAGTGATCAGCCATTAGTTATACCCTTGTCCTCTATTATACCAATAGATAGAAATTTAGTGTCTTCATTGATAAGGGAAAACATGCAATGGCACAAATTTTCATAGATTATTCATAAAAAAATTTTAAAATTAGTAGTTTAAAAATATTTGTGTGTGATAATAAAAAATTGATGAAGTTTCTAGTTATCTTGGCCAGAAGGACCAAGGACAAATATCATTTCTTTAGAAGGCAAAATTGTGATTTAATACCTAGATTACATTGAATAATAACTAAAAGTTGATTAATAAACTTGTGATTAAAATATTATGTAAGCAAAATAAAAAGACATCATATCCATCCTTTTACTTTTTTTTTAATGCTTTAACCTGTAGAGAAATCCTAGTTTAATCAAAGCATCTTGGAATGATCAATGTACATTGGTTCCAATCCATTTAAATTGATTCAACATGCTCAAGTAGAGAAGTCCTAGAAACAAGCAAATGAATTCATTTGTTTTAACCGAGCTTGTTTCACACCACTTCAAATATCTGATCTGGATTCTCAATATTCATTTACTCTGCCATTTAATACTTTTTGACATCTGTATCTCTTCTTTACCTATTTCCCAGTACCATTCACTTTCAACTCTGTAAAATAGTTTGTACTCATTTTAACTACTTAAATCAGAACTCTTTTTCTGGAAGCAGATTTTATTTGTCTCTCCACATCCATGCATTGTGAGAAAGATGCCTCCAGTATAAAGCTTTGTCCTGTGATTGGGCTCCACGCTCTGCGGAGTCACCAGCACTCCACAGAAAGTTGGGAGGAAAGGAAGAATGTCGTAGCACAGCAATGCTGCTCTGTAATAGAAAGCAATTCCATGCTATCTTGTTCATAACATGTAATCTCCTTTGCTGCATCCTATGAAAGTATCTTACAATTAACAAAACCTTTTATTTGAACTTCAATATTTGCAGCATTTACTTCTGTTGTTCCTAACCCTTCTGAACACATTCTCAGCACTCTGTGAATAGAAATGATAGATATTATGGGCTTAAGACAGGGCAAATGACTATATTTATTATAGATTAGTTCTAACTTTTAACATTAAGAGATATTTAAGAAGTCTTACAAAAGAGTTTATATTTTGCTTCCCTTTAGACTCAGACTTTTTAATTAACTGATTTTATTGCTACATTGTATATACACATCTTGACCACAATCGACATTGAGAATTTGTACCAGTATATGATATAACTTAATTATCATTTTCCCCATTTCCCCGATCTACTTTGCAACTGCCCACCCTCTATATATAAGCTTTTTCCCCCCTTTTTTTACTATTACATTTTTCTTTCCCTTCATTAATTACCCCTGCACTCACTTCCCTTGAATATTTTCTTTTCTTTTTTTGAGACACAGCCTCACTTTGTAGTTCATGCTGGCCCTGAACTCACCATGTAGCCCAGGAAAGCCTTGAACTAATAACAATTCTCCTGCCTCTGCCTACCAAGTGCTGGGATTATAGGTGTGAGCTACCACTCCTGGTTTTATGATATGTGGTTACTGAGGATAGAACTCAGGAACTTGAGCTTGCAAGGCAAACCCTGGAACCACTGAGCTAAATCCCCACCTTCCCTTTTGAATGGTTTCTATTGCACAATTATCTATCATATGCTCTAGAACTTATTTACATTTCAGTTTCTCATACCAGAAAAAAATATATGGTATTTACACATCTGTGACCTATTTATTTCAAATACTTTTGTTCTGGCTTTTCTCTGGTGGTGCAGAGCCCTTGGAATCATGTGTCACTTATAGCTAGACAAGAGGATTTCTAGTGCCCTTTCTGTCTGATAGATTGGCTTTTGAAATAAGAAGTATGGACTTCTCTAAAACTAAAGTGACAACGTATCCCCCCATCGTTTCATGATTTAAAATCCATTTCCAGAATAATTATTTATGGCATTTCCTGTCACTTTTAAAAATATCGTATAAAGAGGATGAATTATACTTCTCCATTACCTGAAATCTATGAGCAGTATCCAGTTCACTCTTTAAAAAAATTGAAGGAGGCCAAAAATCGAAGCTTAGCTCACTACAAAATCAACAGTTGCTGTGTAAAATAAAATGACTGAGTATGACATAAATTATCAACATTAAATACAAAAACATGCATGTATTAAGATCATTTTTCTTCTATAATAATTGATGAAAATATGATAATTAGAATTGATACAATGTTTTCAAAAATTCATCACAAATGTAACTGTTAATTATAGTTTTAAAATAATGCCAGCATGCTATAATTGGATGCAAACAATACTATTTTATATTTTATTATTCATTGTGGAAAGTAAGATGGAAATATCACAGGTAAAGTGGGTACAGCACAGGCAGCAGCCTTAAAAAAAAACTTTCCATCAGAGAAAAGGGGCAGTTTCTCATCTCTCTGAACCACTACTTCAAATGCCAGCAAGTTAAAATGCTGACATCTTTTGATTAGAATTACTATTAAAGTTTTCACAATTTAATTTATTAGCTGAGATTCACATTGCTCTGTTTCATCTTTGGGATTTCCAATTACCTCAGTCCATCTGAAAATACATTCCTTTCACAAAGTTGATATATACCTGTTTCCAATTAATTTTGCACATCAGTGCCTTCATGACTAATGCAGAATAGTTTGTTCTTTACACACAGATATGACACTTTGAAGATTACTTTAATAGCCTGCCAGCTGGCATCCAATAATAATTTGCACAAAATTCTTAAAAATGGCAAAATGGAAAAATTCCATATATGAGAAATCATGCTTTATGATTAAACATTAAAAAAGGTTGTAAATAGGTCAAGAGTGACATCTTTCAAATCAAAAATACCTGACCCTGACTCCTTTCTGCCATTACAGAGTGATAAGAGCTTGGTAGCCACCAGCTACAGGGAGAGTAAGGGACAGATGTGATGATACACTTGAAAGTAACGTTAAAGTAAAAAATCTTATACATATATTGAAAAGGTCATCGTTTCCCCCCATATTTCAAAAATAAAAATGAGGTAATTATAAAAAATATGCCTAGACATCTAAATATGCAGTCTGTATGTAATGATAGAAGTCAGTAAAGCAGAAAAGAACTGAAATTTTCCAGAAAATCTAGTTCTTTTTGGAATTGCAAGAGTGATGTATATTGATCCCAATTAACAAGGCAATTATGAAAACAATTCATTCTTTTTTCTTGTAATAACAATATTAAAATGCAATGACAAAAATAACTGCCTTAAAATTTTTTGAATTGGTTTAAAAGTAGCAACTTTAGTTGCTAAAGTATTTGCTGTCTCCTAATTCTAACACTGAACATTCTCACAGATTCTACCATAGTTTAAGAATGAAGTAATTCAAAATGAGATTTCCTCACAAAAAGAAAAAAACAAAACAAAACAAAACAAAAAAACACCCAGAGTATTAAAATGACACTATACCCACTCAATTGAAAAGAAGAAACTAGAACGCCAGGTTACCATGCCCTGGGGAGAAAGCCCTTGTCTAACCCAGATGTAACAGCTTAGATCATACAATGTTCAATGCCCACATTGTCAGGTTGCCTACTTTGTTAGTTTGAAGTGGAAAAGAGAACTCACTGTGGTAATTAGATAAGGTGTAAATCCCTAAGATTTTTTTTCAAGAAGAAAATATTTTCAAACGCTATTAAAGTGACTTTTAATGCAGTTTACAGAAATTCAAACTGACTCATTTTCAAACAGCCCTTGAAAAATTGGTCCAAAGTGTAAAATGCTATAATTATCGTCTGTTGATAAAACACCTCAAAACTCAATGGAAAAAACAGTTCAGTAGGAGCAATTCATAAACCTCTGGAAAATGTCAAGGTCTCCATTATTCTAATTATCACTTTGGATCTTAGGAGATATAAAAATAATCACCAAGCTGAATGAACCTTCCGTGGAGTCCACTGCGCAACATTAGCTCTTTATAGAAAGAATTTCACCTAAACATGCAAAATTGATCCTTGTTCTGGAGCTCGGAGTTTGGGTGCCTTGAAAGCCTGCTTGTTTCCTGATTCATGGCTTGCAACACAGATGAGTTTAGTATTTCAAGAGTAGACACTAGGGGAAGTGGTGAGCCTGCCAGTTCGGTAACAGACACCAGTATGTCGTCATGTCTTACAAAGACCACCTTTGTAGGCCACATTCTTTTCCCATCAAACCCACTGCCCTGCCCTGCGCTGTGTTTTCAGTTTCTAAAGAATGCCGATCTTCTCTGAATGATCGACTGAAAACTGGATGCTGAAGCACATATGAAACGTGAAAGGTGCCATTTAGCATGCGGCGTAATTATTTCACTGCGTGCCGTGGGTTTCAGAAGCGCGTTTCACGTTTTAAGATGTAAAAGCTAGATCATACTGTATCATAATATTTTTTTGTATTTTCTGAAAACTGCTTGAAATTCCTGTTTTCCTGAATTTGTGTCTGCAAAGAAGAAAGGGAACAGGGAATTATATTTTTATGGGGAATAATTTTTTAAAAATCGTAAAATAAAACTTCAATTAACAGTGAACAAATATTGAATTTAATATCTTGAGTGGCTGAACCTTTACAAAAGAAACTGGCTTAACCTTAGGAAACAGTATAAACAATCACAGTGATTAAATTCATGTTTTACTAAAATTTAACTCAGTTAAGTACACCATTAAAGTCAATATTACGAATAGCCATACGGTGTGGGTACTTATTTTTAAAACCATGTAGATTTAATTATATACATAATTATACATAATATGTGCTAAGTGGAAGAAAGGGTAAGTCTGTGTGATTTCCAGTTCTCACTAAGTATATTTATGATAGTGTATTAGATATTATAGTTTTAGAAACACTCAGGTACAATGAAATAATGTTTCTCTAGTTTTAATAGTCAAAAATAACTTATAATTACAAAACAAGGCAAAAGATAAGGAAACATCACATCTTTTGTCAGAAAAATTCCAAGTGTTTGCACTTAAAGCAACTTTTTTCTCTATTTCAGATAGCTGAGCAGAGCTATAAGTGAAGGGCTTCCGTTCGTGTACTATTTAACATTCACTACACAGCACTATCATACAAGACATTTGGAAGAAAGTAATTTACTTCTCTGGCCAGATAATAGGTTATTGAAAGAATAAACCAGTTCTTTTGTTATTTTCATAAGATTAATAAAATGGATTTCATAGGAAAACTTTGGGGAAACAAAAAAAGATACTCCATAATGATCTGTTCGCCTACCTATCTGTACAACAGGTGAGAACAGCAACACTTTCTCCACTGGCAGAAGCATATCATGAATGAATGTTGTTCTGAATGAATGTTGTTCAAATAAATCAAAGCTGTAATGATTTGTTGTTGAGAAAGGAGTAATAACAGTTCAGTGAAAGTTGACAACATGGTGGAAAGGGAGAGCATCTGCAATACCTATGGTGGAGTCTCCACTCAGACTTCTGACTGAGCTTAGCTGTAGCACATTCACATTATTGTTTATATTTTACAACTAGTGTTAAAAGGTTGTCAAGAAATTTTTACTAGAAAGTTGATGAACAATATCACCACAATATGCTTATTCTAGGGCCAGGGAGTTAACTCAGTGATTCTGGTGCCTGTCTTGCAAGCGCAAGGGCCAGGTTCAATTCCCCGGTAACCACATACCATACTCACACCCACCAGCAATCAGTACCACATACCACAGTTCCGGGCATGGTGGCTCACACCTGTAATCCCAGCACTCGGGAGGCAGAGGCAGGAGAATTGCTGTGATGTGAGTTTGAGGCTGAGCTCAGGGCCAGCCTGAACGACAAAGCGAGACCCTGTCTCAAAAAACCTAAAAAAAAAAAAAGCTTATTCTATACTTACATATTAAGGGTTCTATATGTGCAGTTTTTAAAATTGAGTTCCTTGGTACATTTTATATATTGTATGATCACATTCATTGTTGTACATGATATATTTTGATTCTTGTTTTTCTCCCATTGCCCTTCTCATACATTTTGTATGAGTTTTAAATTGTTTATATAGCATAAAATACCAATTTAACTAAGGAAAGTGAGATACACATACACACATATGTATATATATTCATATATAATTTCATATATATTTATATATATTTTTTCATATATATAACTATATATATGTAGATATAGGTATATATCTCCACTGGAAAATGAAAGAAAAAGTGTCTCATCTAAGAAATAAACCACCGCGGTAACCACCAAACTTGAATGTTCACTCCTAGTCTCATTTTCCCTACCTCTCTTCAAAAGGTAAATCCCACCTACATTTGTATTTTTTATAAAAAATATTTTATTGGTACATTTTATATACACATTATGATTACAATAGACATTCAGTATTTGTACTGGTATGTGATTAAACTTTATTCTCATTTTTCCCATTGCCTTGCTTCCCCAAATGCCCCATCAACTATATACACATGCTTTGTGTCCTTTTTATCAAGTTTTTCTTTCCCTTCATATTTTTAATTCCCTTTTCCATGATCTTCATTGTTATCCTCCTTTTCATCTTCAGTAGTTCTAAAATAAGTGTACATATCTACCACTAAAACGTTAAAGAAAAAAATGGGGCCGGGGATTTAGCTCAGTGGTTCCAGCGCCTGTCTTGTAAGCACATGGACCCAGCTTCGATTCCCCAGAAACCACATACAATACTGGGTGTGGAGCCTCATGCCCAGCAGCAATGAGTCCCACATACCACAGTGCCGGGCATGGTGGCTCACGCCTGTAACCCCAGCACTTGGGAGGCAGAGGCAGGAGGATTGCTGTGATGTGAGTTTGAGGCTGAGCTCAGGGCCATCCTGAACTACAAAGCAAGACCCTGTCTCCAAAAAAAAAAAAAAAAGTAAAAGAAAAATTGTATTTGTCTCTTATTGTGGAAACACTAGGCTGTCTCAGATTTTGCTGTTATGAAAAGTTTGTACTGGAAAAATTCTTGCATCATTCCTTAATGAGTCATCCAGAACATCTTCTACCACACTGCAGCAAAATTACTAAAGATAATCATAAGTTTCATGTTTTCAAGATGATGTCAATTTTTTTCCAATTTGATACCAAAATATGCTGTCATCTGTATTGTATGAGTTCCCATGGATCCAATGCTTGAAATTAACCCAACAATTTAAATTTTGCCCAACAATTTACATTTTACCCTCATCCTATCCCTCTGCTTTCTATGAAACATAACTTTCATATATGTACAACACATCCCTATACATTCTTCTATGAAATGTTGATTCATTTTCTCTCATTTTAATTTTCTTTCAATATAAATATTCATACTCTTCATGTACAAAGATATACTTTTGACACATAGTTATTTTAATAGTTTATACAATTGGCCAGATGCAATTTATTTACTGATGTGTTCATTTTGAAGTGCTCTTCCAAACCATCTTTCTTATATGTCGAATGTGAGACTGTATTTGATATATCCACAATATTCCATTACTTATGGATTTCTGTGCCTACAGCACATGATCTTAAATCCTCCTTGAACTCTTATTTTTCTTTTTGAGGAGTACTGGTATTGTGATACTCTTCAAGCAATCCTACTAGAATTACATTAAATTTATTAATTATATTTGAATTATATTTTTAATTATATACTTATCTATGACATATTTAAAGGTGACATTTCTGAAACAATTTTAGCCCATTAGAATTTATTTTCAATAGACAAACAACTATCAGAATATATAGTTTCTTGAAAAACTCTTTATCAATAACTTTAGGCTGCAATTCAGGATAAGTATCAAATTTTAAGCTTTTATCTATTCAATCAAGATTCATTAAGTACGTATGTGTACTCATTGTCATGGGCAAAAGAAAAATTTTTAAAAACTGTCAAAATCTTGGAGCTGTCTTTAGAGTCTTGTAGGAAAGACAAAAAATAAGTTGAAGCAACTAAAAAAGCAATTTCAGTAAAATATGATATGTAGTATGAGTAAAAATACAATGTGCAAATTGAAGGCTTCTACCTTTGAACTGAGAGAAAGTTTTAAGAGTCATGGGAACTCTTTTTAGAGAACTGACATAAAGAATGAGACACACATGTGACTGAAGGTAGGACAAAGAATGAGAAGAAGGGAAGGGAAGGTAAAAATACTCTCTCCATGTGTGTCCATGGCATATTGGAAGACATGGCGATGAGAGATAAAGTAGCACAGCTGAAGAGCTGAAATTTGTTCCCTATGATTGCAGCTTGGCAGGAGCAAGAGAATAACCCAGTGACCAGTATGAAAAAGAAAACTACTAGTTAAATGCTGAAAATATCATAAGTTTTGTGAGTAAACTGGCAATCTTGGCAGTGTCAGGTATTTGAAACTAAGAAGTCGAAAAAACCTATTCCGGCAGTATACAATCAATGAATTAGAGCAAGGCCAAATGGTAGGTAGGAGATTTGATAAAGAGAAAATTTCAATAACAGACTATGTAGTACAATGAATAAGATTCTGTGTGATCAATTAGGTGTAGAAGGTAAACTCAAAAATATCTCCCAGAATTCTGGTGTTAGAAATGAATAAAATATGTGACTACATACTGGTGTTCATGATAAAAAGAAGAAATAAGGAAGACTTAATTTTGTACATTCAGATGTGATGGATCTGGGAGACATCGACAGGAAGATATCCACAGGAAGTTGTAGCATAGAAGAGAGGAGAGAGAACTGAGCATAAAATAGGACTGATGAGTCATCTCTATGCCCCAATAACTGAAAGTCCTTCAGAGCCAAGATATCGCACAAGGAAGTATGGAATACAGGATCACAGCAATCCTGATAGGATTGCAAAGTGATTACAAAGTACTGAGAAATATATTATGTAGAATCCTGATTCACACGAACACCAAAATCTTAAGAAATAGTGAATTTCATTTAAATAATCCATATAAAAATAAAATAATGACTAAACATAGTACTAAAATACACTTCAATTTCCAAAATTTCTGTCCACTAAAAATTCTACAATGTGTTACATAAAAAAGCTTTTGCTTTCAGACTTAAGAAAAATTTAAAATAAATGTCCCTATTGTGCAACATCATTTTTAAGCAAAAATAATTTGTCATGCTAAATAATTATTTTTAGATTTACATTAAATGCATTTATTTGGATTATAGTGGTTTAAGCTTGCCACATAAAATAGTGTTGTTAAATACTCAAGACCATGTTAAAATGGGAGGTTGATTTTCTTACATTTAAATTATTTATCCTTTTATAGTTTTTTATTAAAATAAACTCTTAAATACTTGTGATAACTTGGTAAATGCCTAGTTTATAAGTGAAAAAATAGTACAAAGCCAAATTTTAAGCAAGAAATTATTCAGGCATACAGTTTTGAGATAGAACTTTGTCAAAATCTTACTCTGTGAAATACATTTTAACATACATCAATTCTAAAATGGATGTACCAGGCTATAATACACATTTCTAGTAACAATACACTTTAAAATCCCTAAGAAAAGATCCAGCTTAGATAGCAACTAAGGACAATCTAAAAATCTGTGTAATATGATATGATCTGAAATCAGATATAGCAATTTATATATTTATGAAGAAAATTTTAAGAAATTAACATCTGTAGTGGCAAAATGAGACAAGCCTAACAAAATAATTATTTAAAATTATTATTAAATATCTTTTAAATTATTACTAAATATCTTAAACAGTATATTATTCCCATTGTGTCATAATTTTTCTGTATTAATTGTTTTCCTATCTACCTTGTAGAAATTGGAACATTGTGACTTAGAATTAATTTTCTAGAACTGTCCTGAGGAAATTCATTTGGGAATTTAAATACTTAACAGTTTGTTGACAAGTAAGAATAACTTATCAACAAATGCTAAGTTACTTATTCTTCATTACAGCTCAACTATACAAATTAGTAGCCTAACAGATTAACCAAGCCTCAAAGTTTATTTCATAAGGTTTTGAGTCTCTGTTTTAATAAATATATACTGCTGAAAGATAAAGTGAATAAAAGAAATAATACTAGGTTTCTGAGAAGTCACTGCAAACTTTGGCATGAATCTAAGAACTAAGTGTAGATCATACTTTCCAGTCCTAGAGAGTTCTTTCCCAGTGACAGAAAGACACTCTGAGGAAGCCATATTCATATTGCTAATTATTGCTTTCCCTGTTTTCTCTATCACTTCTTGCAGAATGAAACTTTGGAGACTAATCTGCTCTTTCTTTTTAAAATTTATATAAGCAACATTTCATTTTTTAAATTGAATTTATTAATACATCCTTGAAATACATTATGACCATCCTCCTCATTGAAAATTTTGTACCTATAAATGGTTTATGTTGGATCTCATTTTTTGAAATTCCCCTGTCCTCCCAACATGTTTCATTTTTATTTTCTGAAAACACTACAGTCTGTTTCTAGAAAAACATATCTGTTGTATATGTCCTAATAGATCCTCTCCCTATTGTTATCCTCTTATTCTCCACCATGGAGCACTTACTTTTCTGGATCATGTGAAAAGCTTCTGTGCCCCTTGGCTTGGACTAAAAAAGTCAACCCAAGATTGAAGGAAGGCAGAAGGCTAAAGTATAGACATGCTCATCTTTGTCATCCTACTTAAGCATTTGCACTGAGCTCAATGTGTCCCTTTGCTGAAGGCCACTACAGCTCTTGAGGTTGCTAATTCTTATTACTAAAGGAGATCTTTCAATAAATTTTGTTAATTCTTATTGTGCACTATGATAATTTGCTTTTTGTAACTGATAAAGTTATTTTTCATTAAAGCAGAATGTGTTATGATACATAGGAAACTAGCACAGATTCGGTTTATATCTTTTAATTAAATTGGATAACACTGCATTCTCACAGGCTTATAGTCCAAGAAGGAGGCCCAGCAACTGGGTCCCAGGTCATCTCAGAGTGAGTAGATCTAGCAGTTTGGCTGGGACATTCACAGAGGTTCAGGGACTCTGTCACAGACCATCACAAGGCAAGTGTACCCAGTAGTTCTCACAAGACACTAAAATAGGGAAAAGGCCCAGAAACTCTACCCTAGACCACAGTGGACCACTCTGGCTGCACAGGGAACTGATCCAAGTAGTAGAGACCGATCATTAAGGATGAGCTCCAGAAAAGAGATCAATGGTGAACAGTAAAGAAAAGGACATTCCAAGGACTTTTATGCAAATTGAAACCTACTAGAAGGTGAAGAAAGACTGTAATAAAGAGCCACTGGATTATTGTGGCTGGTGACATAATTATTCTATTCAAGTATCTTTCCTGGTGTTCCAGAACTGATATTACTTAAAGGTCATTATAAACTCAAAGCCTAAGGGACCGTTGTACCAGGAGGAGGACCCAAGAAGTAGCCATCTCTTAAGAGTTCTAAATCTAAGCAATAAAGATATTTTCAGTAACCTTTTTACAGGCAACAACCTGGAATTAAACCAACACATCAACAAGAACTCAAATTAGAAAGGAGAAAAAAATTAAGAATGAAATCCAGAATTCCAGATCACCAAAGAGAAATTTAGGGAGAAATGAAATGGAACCACTGGAAACTCCACCATCTAGACTTCCTGAAATAGCAGTAAAAGAGGATCTGGAAACAAGTGAAATCAGATGTAATCTCTCAAATAACAACAGAGGGAGAGCTACCATGGTTAACAACACATATTAAAAAAAAAAAAAA
>PVIR01038197.1:0-14698 GCA_004026965.1 Petromus typicus
GTATTTTACTAATGGATTAGTGCGCTCCTTGACTCAAATGGGCTGCATAGAATCTTAGAGAGGTATGAAGAGACCACAAATAAATGTATAGACTTTCAGAGATTTATATAACTGACACAAAAGTTTTTCAAATCAAAACCCAATTTAATGTGATAGGATCCAATGTTTTTTGCGTTGGTCAATTTTGTCCCTGCCTTGAATATTCAATCTCTCTCTCTCTCTCTCTCTCTCTCTCTCTCTCACACACACACACACACACACACACACACACACACACACACACACTCACACACTTTTCTGTGCCCCAAAGCCCACATATTATGTTTTAAAAAAACCAAAAACCAATTTTTCTGAGTTCTACCAATGAGAAGTACAGGTGGGAGACTGAAAAAAGAGGGGATGGAAAGAGTGGTTTCTTTCATCTTTCCAGTTTCAAGATATTCTGCTGCAGTGGAGCAAAATTAACACCAGTGATGGCAGACAATCGCCATGGCCCAGTGAAGCAACTCCCCATTCCTTAGGTCTAATGGCAGAAGCTTCTGACAGCAGAGATCCTGAGGTCAAGACAAGTCCTGCTTCAGTGTTTCTCCTCTGCTTCATGCAGTTACTGAATTTCTCATTATTCAATGTCTTCCATCATCCGCATAAGCAACTCAGAATTAACTTTTTTCTCGTTGAAATATTGAGGTGGTTTTACCTTTATTGTGTTTATCTAAAACAATCACTCTAAGCTAAAAGGGTAGAAGGAAAAGCTGGAGTGTAATCATTGAGGTGGTCAGGGGTACACTGCCCAGTGACAGTAGTTGTCATGAAACGTGTCCACTGGTTGTCCATGCAGCCCATTACCACTTGTGCAATTTTATTTGGAATAAAAATACTGAAGAAAAGCTAAATATATAAAGATTTTAGAAAAAATATACAAAAGTTTTTAATTTGACAGTAGGCAGAGATTTTATAGAGTATACAAAAAATCATAAAGAAAAATTGTACTTCAAGAGGTAAAACTTACTAAACCATATTAAACTTAATACATAAACTACTATCAAGGGTGGTTTATGCATAGAAATATGCAAAGTAGGCATGTTTAGTGAAGTGTTTCCATCTTGGATATTCAAGTATTATGAAACTCCATAATAAAAATATAATGCAATTTTAAAAAGGAGGAAAAAAAGTGAAGAAAATATATTGAAAAGAAAGTGTACAACTGTGCAGTGAGCACATAAAAAGTGTATAGGGAGCATTATCACCAGACAAATGCACAGTAAAGCCACAGGAAATATCACCAAATGTACTTGAATGGCTAAAATTGAAGGACTGACGTTACCAAGTGCTGACAAAGATGTGTCAACTAGAATACTCTTATAGTGCTAGTATAAACTGAAAGTTGTTTTGTAGTATCTTATAAAATTGTACAGTTACATGTTCTAAAACCTAAAAATTTAGGTTTTCCCTAAGAAAAATGAAAAATAAATGTTCTTTAAGGTTCTAATAATATTCTTATGCTTTATTCTTTTTAATAGCACCAAATTAGAAACAAACTTTATCAAAACTCTAGACTACAAATTATGATGAAAAATATCATTCAACCATAATAATGAGTAGATACTGATATGAGTGAAAACTTGAACTTATTTTACAGAAATTGTATAGCATGAAACAAATCAGATGCAAAAGAGTACTTACTGAATGGCTACATCAATTTACCTTTCAGAATAAGCAAACTATGTTGAAAACATCTGCAAAGTATTTACTTTTGGAATTCGGGGAAGATTTATAGAGAAGAAACATGTATCAGGGAACTTTTACTGGTGTTTTACCTTAAAAGGAATGAAGTAACTGAGTGCATACATTTTTCCAAAGTACTAATGCTCGGTTAGGTTTTATGCACATAACTTTATGCAAACTTTTCCACTGAATTTTTTTAATTGATAAAAAAGCTAAATATTCCAGCCACATATTCCTTCCCCTTTATCATATAGTTAAAATAGCTTTTGTTCATCTTATATAATTAGTCATAAACTAAAAATAAATTTAAAATGTAGTCTCCTTTAAAGCCATATATTTTAAGAAAAAATATTTTTTAGTTGTCTTAGTCCATTTTTGGTTGCTAAAACAGGACACTTGAGACTGGGTAATTTATCAGGGAAAAAGATTCATTTGTCTCAGTTCTGGAGAGCAATAGGGTGGGACTTCCATGCCTTTATTTCTTGCTATGAGTCTTACAATTTCAACTTGTGATGAAAAGAAGAGAAAATGGGTGTTACAAAAGACAGGAAGAGGGAAATGAAGCCCCCAATAGCTAACTCATTCCCGTGGGAAATGAATAGCATTGGTCCATTTGTGAGAGCTTTACTGTCACCCTCCAACTGTCTTAACAAAAGTTTCTCCCATGACTTCATAACACCATGACACTGCCAATTAAATTTCAACTTGAATTTTGCCAGGAAACACCACATCTGAGCCATAGCACTAGACTCAGCAGTTTCAGTTTTTAGTAAAAAGGGGAAGATTATAAATTCTTAATGACTTGTAGGCAGGACCTTGGAGAGAGGCCAAGTGTATACATATGGAGCTGGACTTAAAAACTGATTGTAAAGATAGCAACAACAAGGTCTCTAAAAAAATTTCCATTAAAGAATAGAAGCTGATGAAATTCAATTAATATAAAAGAGACAGGCCATGAAGTTAGGGCAAAACAAAACAAAACAAAACAAGAATAAGTGAAATAATTAATATACTATATATTTATCCTTTTCTCCCCCTCTTTCTGCTTTCTCTGTCTCTTACTTTTTTTTCCCAAATGTAGTCTCTCATGCACCAAGTTTTATTGCGATTTGTTAACATCACTGGAAAGTCTTCCATCTGATTCTAAATCTACTGATTATAGGTCTATCTTCTATAGCATTATAATAGCTATCTTAAATTGGTTATATAGCTCCATTTTATTTATTTTAAATGTAATAGCAATAAAGAAAAGTTGCATACATCATATATTGACCTGTTAAGTAGATTCGAGCTGTAAGACTCAAGCTTTCTGATACAAAAACATTTCATACTTTGTGCCATTTGATAAAAATTTGACTAGACTCATAAAGTAATGCAGTTGCTCTTACATTAGTCTTACTATGTCAAGTGCCACACAAGGATTAAAAACATGAAGCTGACAAAACCTGTGATTGAATTCAAATTATAGTTCTGCCCCTTATCAGCTGTGTGACTATGGAAAGATACTTTAACTCTTTCAGCTTCACTATTCTTATTTGTAAATTCCAATCCTGCCTGCTGAAGAGGTCTGAAACAATTAAATGAAAATATGTATGAAGCTTTTCAATACCTCTGTTAATGTTACATGTCTTGTCATCGCATAGATGACTAACAAGATATGTGATTTTACTGATTAAATAAGTTCATTTGTGTTGGTTTTTATTGATCAAAACTAAAATTTATTTGAGTCAGAGCTTAGCAGTCACAAAGCTGAAAAGAAGTAAACAATGTGAAACAAACAAAGTGCAAATTCTCTTCATTGAATTTATTATGCACCTTACTCTAGCACAGATTTTTAAGCTTCAAAGTTTTCCACCAAACACTGATAACCTTGTATCTTTGAGTGGGGTCATTTTGTTCCACTTCACATTTAGGCTGTTTTTCTTGTCCTATTCTTTGTTATGGATTTTGCTACTTCTTAGCTATTTTTGCTGCTAAGTTTCCTAATCTTAGACTTAAGGTTTTTGAGTTCTATCTTATTATTATCCATTCAATCACTTAACAATTGCTGATTAATTTTTCATGTTACATAGGACACCCTGCTAGGCTCTGATAATATAAGCTTTGGCTGAATAAGACAGAAAAAAAATCCTCCTTTCTTAACAAAGAAAACAATGATTTGGCCAATTAGGCCATCATTTCAGTTACCATTATTGGCAATATGTAGAACAACAAGTTTGTAAGACATAAGAGTGGAAGTTTCTGCCAGGAATGTCCTCTAAAAGTAATGCTAAGTTTAGGTGCAAAGACAAGTATGCATTTGTTAGGTTTGCATGAACAAAGATCTTAAATCCGCGGTACAGGGTCCTTCAAGTTCTTCACAGAGAGCTCAGGTGCTGTGAGCCAGACAGAAAGAAAATGGCTCCTGAAGCGATGACTAAGGTAGGCTGGCACCAAATGATGGGCCTCTTCGCAGAATGTGTTAGATTATCTTTATTTCTTTCTCAGTTAGCTGTTGATGGTAGAGAAAGTTTTCCTGGTAGTTTTGCAGGGAGCTGCCGGGCGGACCTGGCCGGTCTGTATCAGCCATTAGCCTCTCTGCTTCTTGCGGATGTGCACTGAGTCTGCTGTAACAGCTGGACTTTCTGTTCAGCTGCCTGTACCCCTGGCGTTGTAACTCGGCTTTCTTAGAGCTCTAAAATTCCTCATCACTGGCTCTTCAGGTAAAGCTTAGTGACATCAGTGGATATGGCCCTTGACCCTAACCCTAACTCTAACCTTTGGCCAGCTATTCTCTCAACTGAAAGCATGCTCTTGTGGATAATGATTTCTAGTCTAATTGAGCATGAGAGGTTGTGGCGGAGATTTTGTCCTCAGGCTCGTCTCCGTCCTCCCTCCAGTTTCCGTTCTCTCTGGTAGATACATCAGCTGCACACTTACTCATTAGACTTTCAAATGTGATTACAGTTAATGTATCTCACTTCTCTTCCTTCCGATATCCCTGAGAGGTGAGTTTCCCTGCCTCCACTCTCCCAATGAGGAATGCGAACATTAAGAAGATTTGCTGACCTGCCCACAGTTATACAATGGTTGCAGAGGCTAAATATACTAACCCAAGGCTCTGTGCTTCAAGAGAAAAATAACAATAGGTAATATTAATTATTTAGCTTCTGGTGATGAAGAAAGAAAACCTGTAACAGAGCTCTGAATCACAAGTAGAGTAAAGATTATCTAAAAGGACACTATTCCTTAGGCCGGGAGGCCCATTTCTTTCTTTCATTTCCTTTTTTAGCTATTGATCTGTGTTTTCTATTTGTTTACAGATTAATCCCCTACTCCATATATTTCAAACGTGTGGTGGCACTTCCACCATTCTTTAGCTCTCTTCTTTCTCCCACTAAGCCCTGCACGTCAGTCCTGAACACACAAGTAAACTGCCAACTCAAAGTAAAGTGCCAACTCAAAGTTCTAATTTTAAACTGTGTAGGTCTTGCCCTTTGATGGTACATTTTTCCTGGTAGTTTTTGAAATTTTTTTTTTTCAGCAACAGCAGCAAAATTAAATGAACTCAAAGAAGAAAACTATTTGCAGGTTTTAGACCCAGGAAACACATTTTACTTTGATTCTCTTTTATCCTGGCTACTAAGGTAAACTCAGCACAACATGAATTAGGAAGGAGATGACAGGAAAAAGAAAGGCACAAGTAAGGTCAGTTACACTAACTCTCAGATACAGTTAAAACAGAAGGGCACATTAGTCTCTGAAATCTGCACTCATTCAGTAAAAATTATCTACACCAAAGCTATCAGCTGACTCTAAAAATATAATAACCTTCCACAAATATTCTGAGGCTGGCATCTATTTTTTGACTCAAAAAGTATTGAGAACATTTTCTAATAAAGATTACCATGCACTTGACCTTAATTTATCTTTTTGAAAAAACTATAGTCTTTGAACTAATTCCCATATAGTATGCATCATTAAGTGCAAAAAGTTTATAGCACAATAAGACTGTGTAAAACATAGAAAACAGAACACCATAAAGTAATTTCTCAGTCATGTGTATCTATCAGAAATATAAGACTAGTGGGACTAAACCTTAGAGAAAAACATGGATTTTAATTTTTGACTATGAGATGGAAAGTCACTGAATGATTTGTAGGGTATATGTTAGTTCTGATGGGCTGCTATAATTTACGTTGTATTTCACTGGGGGCTTCCCAGTATCCAAAAGTGACTTCATTTTGAAGCCTTTTGTACAAATGACATCCTTTCTGGAACATTTGTTCTCTCACATTTAATTAATGTGTCTTTTTGGCACTTGAAATATCATCTAAATGGGTTACTGTGTGGCACTTGGTAGGTAGTTTAAACCAAAGAGGATCAAAGCTAAACTCTGGACTCATTTCTATCACGTTGTCAAGAGACACAACTTGAGACAAGAATACACTGTTGTGATAACCAAGAACTAAATCTCAATTCCCATTTGGGATACTGAAAATCTCCCCTGTAATATATTTGTAAACATATTGTCATAAAATCAAACTTCTCCATTGCTGCATTACTTGGAAATTGTGCAGGGGACCTGAATCTAGGAAATGTAATTTCCCTGTTGCTTACCTTGTGAAAAACCCTATTTTTAATATCAACCATATATGAAATAGAATGATGGTGACAACCTCATCTCTAATGCAATGAGAGTTGTGTTTATTTTTACAGAGCTTTGCTTACAGCAAAACACAGAAATACCACAGAGAGGAACACATACTTCACGGGTTTGCTGCTGATTATTTTGAGTAGACAATCAGTCTTCTGGCTACATGTAGAATGCAGAAATATTTACCAACATGCAAAATATTTTCACTTTCAGAGATATTTAGGTAAAAAATGTGTATCAATTCTGTGATATAATTGAATAGAATCATTTAAATAAATGTATTGAGTATGTTCTATATCCAAAATAGCAGTCAACCTAAACTTTGTCTTTCTTTCTCATTAAGCATAATGCTTTGTAGTGTTGAAGTATAGTACAGTACATTAAATTCACAGATGGAGACACTGTATTGATAGTTTTCAGTCTTCTTTGTAAAAGCTTATGAGCATTATATATTTCATCTTAAACCATAGAAAAAGATAACTGAGCAAAAATAAAAGACAAAAACCATTAAACATATTTATTGGCATGCACTTTGAACTCAAACTGGTGAGTGATAATATTTATATCTCCAAAATATTTTAGAGCTTCACTTTATCATGTCTTTGATATAGAAATGATGGGCAGGCTTGTATGATTTTCAGGTATTTTGTAAACTACTAATTCAGTCAAACTATCAGTGGCTTGTTGAGTGCCTTCTTAAACATTTCCCTTAAGAAAATTTCTCTGATAATCATACATAACTTAATGTTAATCAGTTATTAATTACATGAAGTTAGTAAATAACTATTCTTCAGAATAAATCCTTTATTTTGTGAGAATTTTAATTATATAGATATATAAATTGTGCATCAGATTTCCTTTCGCCCAGAGTGAGAAATCAAATAAAATCTTCCTACAGAAGATTATACTATATTCACTGATTCTTCCTAACTAAACTGGGACCTCATAGCACTTCTTTCTATGATGAGGTGCCATTTGCAATGTGTTCCCATTCTGTTGTGAATGTCTACTACATTCCAGTGCCCTGTACCATGCTGGTATTTCATCACGTTGTCAAGACCTGGTAAGTCACTGCTCTCCTCACCAGAGCCTCTGGTTTTGGCTTTCTGTCTCAGGAATAAAATTTAACGTCTGATCTCATAGCTGACATTCCACTCTCTGAGCTACCCAGATGTTCCATAGCCCTCTCTTCTCTTCCCAAAAGAAGCCTGGCTAAAACTCCTCAAAAAAAATTGCAAACTTCTCAGAGACATTGTCATGGAATCTCCTGTGATGCAAGCTCAGGTCCGCAGTGTCTCAGAGAGTCTTATCAAAATAGACTCCTATACTACTAACTTTCACTTTAAAAATAAACTATTCTGTCACAATCTTCCAGACATTCAGCCTTTGACCAGCCAGGAAAATGACAGTAAAACACTGTGCTCAAATTAAATAATATAAGAAGTAATGTTAACTTCATGTTTTTAAAAGAATATTTGGAGATTATAATTTTTCTAGATATGGGTATAAATGCTTGGTAGTTACAATGATTTTAAATCCTTTTTGTAATTAGAGTAAGCTCTCTGTAGGTTAAATTATTTAGTTTCTTTCAGTTTCCCCACTATCTGGAAGCCAGTCCGGCACATAAATGTTGCTCAGTAAATACTTGTTATGTCAATAGGTAAGAAAGAGGTGAATTTCCATAAACTTCCTTAGAGATAGGACAGACTTTCTTTTTCTTAAATCTATTTTCCTTTACTGTCTCTGGCGAAAATAAGAACAAATAATTTATCAGTGATCTTGACCTTGACCACATCTCATTGATTCAAGAGGTGATTCACCAAACTGTTCGGATCACTCCTCTCCCACTACTCCCTCTCTGTCAATAGGAAGTCAGTTGATCTAAACTTGGACTAATAAATTTCTTTGTCAGAAATTATGCTTTGGGAAAAGAGAATAAATCAATCTTCTTGTGACCCTTGTTTGTGAAAGATGAAATGAAGCAGCTTTTTAGTCTTCAGACGGCAAAAATACATAGACAAAGATTCTTGATGGTATTTGTATCTTAATCCTAATTGTCTTAAAGACCCAAATGCATTTATGACCTTCAGTCATTGTAGATATAGGAGCATTCACAATATGAACCCTCTAATTTTCTTAAACTAGCTCCAATTTTCATGTTCTTAACCTAAAAGAACTTTGAGTTTCCGCTGCCTCTCCATATTAGCTTTCCATCACTGTGACAAAACACATGAGAAGTTAAAAACTCAAAGTAAAAAAACCTTTAAAATTTTTTTGGCTTCTGATTTTGAAGTTTCAGTCCATGGTAAGCTCCCTCCACTTCTTCCAGGCCTGGGGCCTGTGCTGAGACAGAGACCTGACTGTGGCAGTTATGGCACCAGAAAGCTGTGCACCTCATGGCCACTGGGAAGCAGAGAGAAGAAGGGAGCCTATGACGCTGAGCTTCTGCCTCCTGACTTTATTCCACGTGGACCCCAGCTGGTTGAATGATGAAACCCACGTTTGGAGCAGGCATCTTTCTGCATTTCCTGTCATCTCTGAAAAGATCCTCACAGGCTTATCCAGAAGTTTTAATAATTACTTAGAGGTTTCTTAGTCCATCAAGTTCACGTTGAAGAGTCAACATCACATTTTGTCTCCTTCCTTCTCTACCTTCTTTCTAATGTATCAAATTACCCATTAGTTCATCTACTTTCTATTTAAGTTTTATACCTATTTAGAGAGAAATTGCATTTAAAATGAATCACCAGTTAGGATATACCAGTGTCGGAAAGATTGAATCTCCTAGTTACATGAATACAAGGGAGAGAATCATGGACTATGGAATTCTAGTATTTCAAATCTGATTACATATTTCTGTTGATATATTCACAATCTTGATAGAGAAAATTAACAATACCTGATTGTTTTTCTTAATAAGTTGTTTTCTTCCCATTAGGTCAAAGTATTCAACAGCAGAGCTGATGTAATTATTACAGTGAGTGCCAATTACTGAAAGAAAAGAGAATCCTCTGCTCAGTCTCCAAATTCTTTTTGTTTGTTTGTTTATTTGTTTAGAGACAGGGTCTCACTTTGTAGTTCAGGCTGGCCCTGTGCCCAGC
Source organism: Petromus typicus (assembly GCA_004026965.1). Lineage (NCBI taxonomy): Eukaryota > Metazoa > Chordata > Mammalia > Rodentia > Petromuridae > Petromus > Petromus typicus. The sequence goes on from PVIR01038197.1 coordinate 9,463, forward strand.
CTCAAATTCACATCACAGCAAACCTCCTGCCTCTGCCTCCCTAGTGCTGGGATTACAGGCATGAGCCACCAAGCCCTGCACTGTGGTATGTGGTACTGATTGCTGCTGGGCCTGAGTCTCCACACCCAGTATTGTATGTGGTTTCCAGGGATCAAACCCAGGGGTTTATACTTGCAAGATAGGTGCCAGAACCTCTGAGCCAAATCCTCAGCCCTCAATCTCCAACTTCTAGGAGGCTCCAGGGTCAAGGAATTTGAAAATTCCTAAGTACAAAGCTTTGTAGCGCTGATCGTGTTTTTCTGAACTTCAACCTTGGATGTTATTTAATCTTAATAAAACATATCTGTCCTCTTTGAGAAACTTGACCTTTAAATGATATTGTGAAAACCATCAAAGAGAAAAAGGTACGAATTTGTTCAAATGTTTGTAATTTTGAAAATCTTTGTGTTAACTAAAATACCATTTAAAGCTTTTATCTTTGTAACATCCATTAATAACTACAAATTACTTCTGAGAAGTGTAATTCTTACCATGTGCAAGGTGCATTAATAAGATCTTAATACATCTGTAATTATTTAGTTTTCTTTTGCTACATCTCTGATTTCGGTATTATTACCAGCTTGATTTTACAGTGGAGAAAATTTAAGATCAAAGAAAGTAAACAATAATCACTTAGAATGTGTCATAGTTACTGGGTTCCACTACACTTGAAAGCCAGGTTTTGGGTATTCTATACTTCATTTAAAAAAATTTTCAAATTTTTTTCTAAAATCAACACTGTTTCCTTCAGGTGACTTGCTTTTCTTTGGTATATTGGGATGACTTTAGATAGTGAAATAAAATGAAGAATAGATTTGAAATACTCATAGAAATCAAGAAAAATATTTAGTTGCTGAAAATCAACAAAAGAGCTTTTAATCTGCAAGTGAGGAATAATGTTTTATGAGCTTATGTGGAATGAGCACCTCTTTTGCATACAGGGAATCCCAGACTGCGAAGGCTCCAATTGCAGGTCTCAGCCACGTTCTCTGCAGGAGCCTGAGCACCACATGTCATGTTCTCTAAGTCAAGTGGCACATTTGTGATAGGAAAGTCAAGACCCATGCTCAACTGTCTTGTCTTATTCAGTAAGCAAAAAGACAAGTCTCATAAAATTACTTTATAAATTGTGATGCTCCAAAGTGTATTACAAATTTAAGATATTATATATTGAAATATTAAGCTTTCAAATATTGAGTTTTGTGATTGCCTATTAATCCTCTCAGACAACAGTGTATAATTTTGCCTTCATTTGTATGGGCAGTATTCCCATGAAAGCATGTTATGCTAGAATTAAAATATCTTTTATTATTCAAATAATTATTTCAGGAGCTGTTATGGCTTGTGCCTTGGTGTCCTCTCATGGCCTTACACATTTGTAGGAGGGCTTTTCAGAGATGGCTGGATCTAGACTGCATGGTGCTGGGATCAAGGATTGGAATAGTTCCTGCTAGCATGAGAGTGTGAGCACTCCATGTGCTCTACAGAAGGTGCCTTCATAAAATAATGAGTCAGAAAGACAGTTGTTCTTGTGCTCTCCCTGCAGGCCTGTGTGGGCTATTTCTGCTCTCGCGATGTCCTCTGCCATGATGACCTGCCTTGAAGCCAGCTGACTATGGATCCTGAAACCACTATCAAATGTATCTTTCCTCCTTTAGCTTTGAGTTCTGGACATTTTGTCTCAGCAATGAGAAAACCTCACTAACACAGTAGTCATAAAGTTGTCAGATATATGTTCAAATTCAAATCTAATTTTTAATGTGTTTGTAGATATAGTATTCTGAAAATGTATATTTTTTTTCTTACTTTGGTCATTGTTGAGGTTAATGAAATCACATCTTTAATTGACTTCATATTATACAGATAAAGAATGATCACATCAAACAAATGCCTTTCATGTTTTCTGCAGGTGGAGACACAGGGCATAGGATCATTAAAATACTTAACTTATAGTATTCTTCCTTAATCTGAGCTATATTAGCAAGTAGAAGCCTATATAGTGAGGAGTCCTGCCAAAATTTGTAAACTGGCATTATGCATGCTGACATGAACATGGACATAAATATCTCACTTATGACCTTCTAAAGGTTTTTCTGGAGTTACCATCAATTACAAATTCATGTTCACTACATGCTAATCATAATTTTCTTGGAAAATTCGTCCTCACCCATTGTTGTTTACATTTATTCTCCTTTCATTCATTCTCCCCTATTCTTTCATCAGATCATCTCTTCATCTCCACAGAGACTTATTCCTTATTTTCTATCATCCCTTTCTCTTTTAAAATTGATTTTATTGGTACATATTATATATACATTATGATCACATTCAACATTGAGAGTTTGTACCCGTATATGATATATCTTGATTCTAATTTTTTTCCATATCTCTGTTCTCCCGACAGTCCTCCACCCCTTATATACATAAGCTTTGTTTCCTCTTATTTTACTATCAATTTTTTTCCCTTCTTTACTTTCACCTACCCCTCCTTTTCCTTTTGAATATTTTCTTCCTATTTCACAATACCCATCATGTATTTTGGAACTCATTGACACCTTCAGTTTTCCATACCAAAGAAATGATACAGTATTTACACATCCGCATTATATTTATTTCATTTATGAGTATGTCCTCAAAGTATGTCCATTTCAGTATAAATGACCCAAATTTATCATTCTTAATGGCTGAGTAACACTCCATCTCTCTTTTTTTTTAACTCTTGAGGTTACTTATAGTTTAGGCTTCTCAGATAAAAGAAGCCAAACCATGTTTAGATTTCTGTGTCTGATTTATTTCACTTAGCATTATAGTCTCAAACTCCTTTCATTTTTCTACAAATGAGTCCATTTCATTCATCTTTATGGCTGAATAGTGCTCTACTGTGTACACATATCATATTTTCTTTATCCATTCATGCAATGATAGGTATACAACATGCTTCTGTAACTTAGCTACTATAATTTCCTCTGTAATAAACACTATGCATGAGTCACTAAAATATGATGATTTTAACTCATTTTGGAAGATAGTCAGGACAGATATAATTTGGTGAAATTGAATTTTAATCTTTTGAAGGGTTTTTACATCGATTTTCACAGAAAATGCATTAAGTGTGTATCTAATGAGTTCATCAACTAAACACTGAGTACGTTCTTATTCACAGACTTTGCTCCTCTGAGTGAAGTGTGAAGAGCAGTAAATAGCACCCACTGCAAGGGCTTATGTTTCTTTGGAAATATTACATTATGATGTACAAGTTTGATGCTCATTTTTGTAATAGAACATGAGAACTATGAAAGTGAAAAGGGAAAGGAAGAGATAAGTTTTTGTAGCTTATTTCCTATCAGTGTTGAGCTTAGTCCTATATGTATACATGAGTACTGTCAGAGACAAACTCCAGTGGAGAAAAGATATTGGTGTGGTGGGTACACTTAAAAACAACTTTGCTCTAGACTGGATAAAAAAGCTGTGGTTCTTCTACAGAATGGAGTATTACTCTGCCATAAAAATGATAAGTTTGAATCATTTATACTTAAATGGACATACCTTGAGGATATCCTCATAAGTGAAATAAATAGGGCACAGATAGGTACATATCACATCTTTTCTTTGGTATGAGAAAATAAAGATGTAAATGAGTCCTAGAATTTTATGTTATATATTGTGAAATAGAAAATGCTCAATGTAAAATAGGGTGAAGGAGGAAAAATAGTTAGATTATAACAAAAAAGTAAGGAAACAAATTTTATGTATATGAGGGGCAGTAGGGTGGATAGGGCTATGGGAAAAAATAAGAATGAAGCTGTGTCTTATACTGGTACAAATCTCCATTATGGAGTTCAATCATGATGCATATATATATATATAATGCACCAATAAAGATTTAAAACAAAACAAAAAACAACATTGGGCAGATTTAGCTCAGTGCTGCCACCTCTTGCCTTGTAAGCACATGGTTTTGAGTTAGATCTCTGGTACCACAATTTTTTTTATTTTTTATTTTTTTTTAAATAAAGACAACCTTACTTAGTCTGGTGAGTTTATGCCCTTAAAAATAGTCATACTGCCTAATTCAAGAAGGGTCTTTCAAAGTTTTTTAGTTTTTTTTAATTTTATATATTGAGTACCCTCTCCACGTGTACCAACTAGTCTGTGTAGTCATCTTGCTTTTGAATGTGACTTCTATGTCAGACGTCCAAAAGGATTTACACATGTGACTTTGAGAAGTACATTATGCTCTCCACAAGGTCATGGCTCCATGGAAACAAAACATGAGTGGCTCTGAAAGGAGATTTTAAAAAATATGTAAACATAAAATTCTCTGGAAGAAAATCCCATTTTAGTTTGTATGAAACTTGTACAGTTTCCTCCAGCTGTTTTTTAAATAAATGAATTGGAATTTTCCACTTCAAGAGTTTTTCACTTAGGTCTCACAGATGAAGAAAATGACTAGCATTATTTTATCTCTGCCGATTGTTAGCAGGGTGACTTTGCTCAAATTATTTAACTTTTTTGGCATCATTTTTGTCATGGATAAAATAGGCATATGAATGATATCTATGTCATGAATTAGTTGGAAAAATAATACATGTAAATTCCTAGAATAGCATCTGCCACATGAGCAGTGCTCATGTTCGGTGAGTTCATCTATTGTTTTATCAACAGATGGAAAGTGTTTTTGTGCACATGAGATAAGTGAAGTCCAAAGGTGTAAGAGACTTTATTTGAGGTCACCCAGCATCCTCAGGATTAGGTTAGTGTCTTAACTCATCTTGTCTGACTCCATTCTTCCTTGACTCAACAAATCAGCTCAACCTTTGTATGATGATGTCCCTGGTACTTCATTCTATCTTTCATTTAAACACTGGATTTTGTCATGGTATAAATTCTCAATGTCAAGTGTGACCAAGATGTGTATATAGAATGAACCAATAAAATCAATTTTAAATATATTGGATTTTCATTATACACTCACATTTTGCTCATATGCCCTTGCATTGTACCTACATAAGAGAAAATGTCTTAGCTCCTCACAGTGCCCTGATGCATGAGAGTAGTTTAACAAATATTTGCTGGATAAGTAAATGAATGAATCAATGTATGAAGAATAGTTTTTGTTGACTGAGGAACTCATTCTTAAGGGCATCTTTCAGGTGAAATAATAAAGGTTCTTCCCATTAATTTTTTGTACTTTTCT
>PVIR01038198.1:0-14689 GCA_004026965.1 Petromus typicus
GCTCCCGGAGCAGAGAGCTAGCTGGGAGCATTCCTCTTGGCTTCTTCTCATGGTGCTTCTGACCCTGGACCTTCCAGAAGCTTCTGTTCGGGTCATTGAAGGTGCTGTCCTGTGTTTGGAGACCAGCTTGGAGCTTGTGCTCAGCCTGTGAGTCCGTGGCAGCTCCCACGGGAGGCCAGCATGTGGCCTCAGCAACAGTGGAACTGCCAGGCCTGGTCTCAGAGGGCAGGCCAGGACCCAAGCCCAGCTCTGCTGTGTGACCCCGGGGAGTCCCTGCCGCTCTCTGACCCATGTCTTCCCTCGCTCAGCCAGCTGGCACTGCCCAGGCCCCTGGCCCCTGGATGAAGCCCGTCTGAGCTCTCCAGGGTGTAGATGGACACAGTCTGAGGGCACTCTCACCCGCTCTGGGCTTCACTTCCTTCATCTATAAGTGGGGCTTCCTCTGGCTCTCGGGGGTTCTTGTGGGAGTAGAGGCAGTGATTGGAAAGGCCTCAAACTCAGCCGCATGAGCAGACTCCCCTTCAGACCAGAGGGCCTCAGGCCGCGTGTGCCTGCTGCTTCTCCTTCTCTTTATCCCATGGGCTGTGACAAAGCGTAATCTCATAGCCCGAAGGCATGGGCTCTGAAGCCGCAGTGCCTCCTGCCGCCCTGTCATACTTGGGCTCTGTTCGGAGCCTCAGCTTCCACATCTGGGGACTGGGCAGAGTAAGCTGATGGCTGTGAGGTCAGGTCTCGGAACCGAGAGGTGCTGAGTGGATAGACTCTCATCGCTGGGCCACTCACGTCTGTCACTCGCAAAGCTGAGCTGTGAATCCAGTCGGCCAGGCCCTCTCGCCTGGCTTACCGCACGGCCTGCTTCCTCCTGTGTCTGCAGGGTGTGCGACAGCCCAGGGCGGGGCCGAGGATGAAGGAGAGGCAGAAGCAGGGTGGATTGAGGGGGCCGCCATCCTCCTCTCGGTCATCTGTGTGGTGCTGGTCACAGCCTTCAATGACTGGAGCAAAGAGAAACAGTTCCGGGGCCTGCAGAGCCGCATCGAGCAGGAGCAGAAGTTCACCGTGGTCCGGGCCGGCCAGGTGGTCCAGATCCCTGTGGCTGAGATCGTGGTGGGGGACATCGCCCAGATCAAATACGGTACGTTTTCCAGGCACAGAGCCATCTAGAGCTGGGCTCTGGGCAGAGGGGAGAGCTGCAGGAAGGCCAGCCTGGAGAGGGTGCGTCCCTGAAGGCCTGTCCCACGCAGGCTGTAAAGCCTCCCGGAGGAGACAGGGCACTGCCTAAAGGAGGGAGGGTTCCCGACTGATTTAAATCACGGACAGCTTCTCCAGCTTCCACCCTCGGCAGAACATCGCTGACCAATCACAGGTCAGGGCTGGGAGCAGCCACAGGAGCCTCCTCAGTGACCCCCCCAGGGTTTCCTCTCCTCAGAAGTCTGAGTGAAATTCATCTCCCCCTCCCCCCAATCTGGCTGTGGGAAAGGGAGCTGTTGGGCTGGAAGAGGTGTTCGAGGGAACAGAAGTAAATGACCCTTTCATCTGCTCACGCCAAAGGGAGGAAGCAGGCCTTAAATCCAAGCTGGCTTGGAGAAGCACTTTCTGCAGTACCGGCCTGAGTTGTGACTGGGCCCAGCCTCAGCCTAATGCTCAGCCCCAGGCCAGTCACCTCAGCCCCGTCTTTAGCTGCCACGGCGCCATCTTGATTCCTTGATCTGAGCCTCAGAGCCTCCCTGGCGAACCATCCTTCATGATCATTCATTTAGAAGACATTCCACCTCTTGGTCCCCAAGACCACTAGAGACCACTCACTCCCACCTCCTTCCCTCCTCCCAGGTGACCTACTCCCTGCTGACGGCCTCTTCATCCAAGGCAATGACCTCAAGATTGACGAGAGCTCCCTGACCGGGGAATCGGACCAGGTGCGCAAGTCTGTGGACAAGGACCCCATGCTGCTGTCAGGTGAGCTGCAGCCCTTCGCGAGCCCTCGACCTCGGCTCCGACACCTTGGGCAGTTCAGCTCCAGTGTGGACAGCACGCTTCACGCTGCTGTGGGCTACACACCGCCACAGATGAGATAGACAGAGTCCCACCCCTGGGACTTCCCTTCTATTGACTGTTTACTGGAAAGCCCCTCACTGAAGCCCTTTCATCTGGGACGGGAAGGAATCAGTCAGTGACAGTCTCTGTGGATGAGTCCTGTGCACCAGGCCCCAGGTGATGCTGGATGAGTCCGCGCCCCGAGGAGCTTGTGGTCAGTGAAGAAAGAGAGGCCATGTGAAGTTTTAGCAGTAATAGTGTATGAAGAAAACAAACCAAATAAGGCAAGGATGGCCAGGGGTCAGGGAAGGCCTCTGCAAAGGAGCCATGTTGAGCCAGGGTGTGAAGGTGTGAGAAGGACCCAAACTGGGACTTCCAGGGGAAGGGGCAGGAGAAGTGAAGGCCAGAGGCAGGACCGTACCAGAAGACCAACATGGATAGGTAGAAGGGCCTGAGATCAGGCCTTGTGAACTGGGGCCAGGACCCTGGAAATGATTCAGTGTGATGAGGATTCTCAGGAGTGGTTTCCTTGCTGTTGCTGTTGTTGTTATGTGTTTTGTTTCATTTTGTCAAACCAAAGTCTCACCGAGTTCCATAGGCTGGTATCAAACCCACAGTCCTCCTGCCTGTACCTCTTAAATCCTAGGGTTACAGCTGTGTACTGCTGCGCCTGACTTCTGAGGTGCTTCTAGCAGTGGTGGATGCCGTACTCTGGCTGCAGCAGGGCTGAGTGGGAGGGTGGGAAGACCCTGCAGGGGTGAAAGCCCCAGCCTCCTGTCCAGCAATGCTCAGCAGATGTCTTCGGAGCACAGGGACCCCCACACACTAGTCAGACCCAGCCGCTGCTCATGGGAAGCCCCAGGGTGGATGGGCTTGAGAAGCAACTTATATGCAGGTAATTCCCCAGGAGAGGTATGAGAAGTTATTATAAAGGAAGCCAAGAAGAAGGCAGAGTCCCCAAAGGAGATGATGTTGAGCTGGGTTTTGTAGACTGAATAGGAGTTTGCCAAACCCAACCGTGGAGAACAGGTCTTTCTGGCAGCCGCAGCTTGCGGAAGCCTGCAGGAGTATGAAATGTCCTATAAATACAAGGGAAGCAAGTGCCAGTCTGCAGAAAGGAGTGAGATTCGGGCCGGACTATTTAATAGCCAGAATTTATTCAACCAACACCTGTTAATTAAACACCTACTTTGCACTAGTAGCACATGGGACAACAAGGTCCCTGCCACTCTGGAGCTGGAGCTTGGAATCTAGTGAAGGAGATGGCTATAGAGGAATAAACATGCAAACCAGTCAGGTCAGTTCAGTTAATGACGAATCAGATAAAGACACGACTGCAGGGGAAGTGCCCACAGGCTGCTTCTGAGCTAAAATTGGAGCAGAGAGAAGAGCAGCCCCAGCAGGGGGACAGCAAGTGCGAAGTGCACAGTCCACGAACTTGACCAAGTGACACGAAAGGTCTCGGTCCCGCGGGGAACTCCGGGCTGCCGGAGAGTCCACGATGGCCCTGACCTCTGGGATAAGGTGGTTCACAGACAAGCGAGCATCACGGGGGACATGTCTGGATGAGTCATCCGATCAGCAGACGCTCAGGGAGCCTGGGCCGCATCGAGGAGCAGTTAAGGCTCCCAGCAGTTCGGAGAAGAAACAGGAGGACGGGTGCTGGCAAGGGCCTGGGAGGGAGCGGTCAGAGTCACCGGCCTGGTGGCTTCACAGACCGGCCGTGGGGGAGCACAAGGGCAGAGAGAGCCTGGAAAAAAACTGGATGGCAGAGAGGGACGGGAAGCTAGCCAGCAGCCTCCAGTGAGTCCCATGGCAACGGGGCAGGAGGGCCTGAAGGAAGCGGGGACACCAAATGCCAAGCGATGCTAAAGGAAGAGGATAAAAACGGACGGTTGCAGGCCAGGACTAGGAAGAAAACAGTTTGGGGGCCTCGGTGGCTGGGGGGTGCCTTTCTGCACTGTTGTCCTCCTCCGTCAAGGACACGGTATATCTGAGAAGGGACCACGACAACCCCTGAGGAGCCTGGCAGCCGAGGGAGCCGGTGGGGCTGCAGAGCCTGGAGCTTTGGTGTGGGGGGATCTGAGCAGTGGGCACTAGCCAGTCACTCCAGGTCCCTGTAGGTGTCGAGTGTGACCTGAGAAGGAGGGGAAAGTGGTCAGCACAGGACCAGGTGGCTGTGAGCCCTGAGATGAGAAAGAGGTGACCCTAGACACCTCAGACACCTCTAGAGCCCACATCACACTCATGGCTTTGGTCTTCAAAGAGCCCTCACGATGGAGCAGACTCAGAGCTGCCAAGGGACATCAGCCACACCCCAGTGTTGTCCCACAGGCAAGATGGCACCATGCGCTGCGGCCTGAGGCTGCCGTGACCAGTGCTGATTGCTGGGTGGCTGGTCACCTGGAGGAAGATTCACATGCCCACAAAACTTGCAGTGCCCACAAGGGCAGGGAGGGCGGCAGAAGGAAAGCCAGTCAGGATCCACAGAAATCGCCCCGAGCACAGGGTGCACCAGCAGAGGAAGGCAGAGCTCCAGGCGGTGGTCCCGCAGCGCCACGTGTGAACACCGGCCTGCTCGAGCTTCGAGACCTGCCTTCCTCCCGCGGTCCCCCCACCCGGGCTGTCCAGGACGGCCCGCCCCTCGTGTGCTCCTCCTCACTCACTCAGGTCTTGCCCGTCTTCTCAGGCCTCCTGTCCCACGCAGGCCGCTGTCGCTGCCCCTGCTGTAGTCTCTCCCAGTCTGCTGAGCACATGCCTGTGCCCTGAACACTTCGCCTGTGCTTGGCCTAAGTGGGCGCAGTCGTGTAACGCTGAGTTGTGTGTTGCACAAAGCACCTGACACAGAGAGCAGGAGGCACCGCAAGGCCGACTCAGCCACCGCATTTTCACTGCTTGAGCCGTTCCGCCTGAGTTGGGGCAGACAGATGTGCAGCTGAGGTTGTCTCTGCATCCATTCTCTCACCAGACATCCAGGCAGCTGGGAGTGCAGGCCTGGTCCCTGGGCATCAGGAGGTTACGCCCAGTGTCAGCCCTGTGAGGGCGAGAACCAGGCCAAGGTATAGATGGCAGAGAATCAGCCCAGAGGAAACGGATTCGAGCTCTTGAATGAACTGGCTTCGTGACCCTAGCACAGCGCTTCTGTGCTCCTCGCTTCAGTTTACCTGTGAGGCGAGTGGAGATGTGGTGAAGGTGGAGCCCCCGGAACTTGCACGGAGTGTGCTCAGGACACCTGTGAGTGCCTTCACCACTCCCAGGGTGGCACTTGCCAGGCCTGTAGAAGCAGGTCCCCGTCTTCCTCCACCCCTTTCTCGCTTTCTGGGCTGCCCTGACCCCCTCAGCAGCTGAACTCCTCGTCACAGCCATGTGGCCCCTGTCTAAGCAGATCAGATCCCATCAGCCTAAAGTATGCTAGGGGCCCCCAGGGTCCTCAGATAGATGTCCCTGCACTTAGGGCATGCCTGGGGTCCCTGTGGCACTCGGAAGGCCCCAGCTCTCCAGAGCCAGAGTGGTTCCTGCCTTTGCAAGGCCGAAGCCGTGTCTCAGGGGTCTCGGCCTTGCTCCCCCAAATCCTGTCATCTCCTTCAGCCTCTGTGTCCATCTGTGCACACGAAGGGTCAGTAGGTCCCCTGCCTGCTCCAGGGCTGCTGTAGAGACCCTCACGTGTGCAGGCACAGTTGTCCTTTCAAACACTGAGCATGTGAGCTGCCACCCTGGGGCAGGAAGAACTCAGTAGCTGAAGGCAGTGACCGCTATATCAGCCCCCAGCACAGACAGACAGCCAAAAGTCCGTGTCTAGGGGCAGGGTGGACGTGCTCAGCCTCGCCAGCTCCCCCAGTAGATGCAGGGAATGTGGGCACCTACGCCTGTGCACAGCACTGCCAGCTGCCCTGTGGACCCCACGTGGGAACCTGCTCCCTTCGGAAAAGCCAGAGATCCAGACTGCCCAGGACCTGCCTCCCAACACTTACGAGATTACCCAGAATTCCAGCTTATTAAAAGTCCGTGTAGAGGAAGCAACGTGTGTGAGCTGGGTCACACGGTACGAACTCAGCTGCGGTTATCTGTCTAGCTGAATTATTTCAAGCTTTAAGAAAAGTCGCACAGGTGATATGAAGGGAACTCGTGCTGCCCTCCTGTTAATTCAGCTCCTGTCCAGTCCTAGTCCCTCATAAAGACCTGCAGCTCTTCCCTGGACCCCTAGGGACAGGTGTGCCTCCTAATGACAGGAGTTCCTACAGCCATAGCAGCACAGCCATCACATTTACTGGCTTAATACTGACCTGAGTGGGCTGGGGAGTTAGCTCAGTGGTTCCGGCGCCTGTCTTGCAAGCGCAAGGACCCAGGTTCGATCCTCGGTAACCACATACCATACTGGGCATGGAGACCAGTACCACATACCACAGTACCGGGCGTGGTGGCTCACGCCTGTCATCCCAGCACTCGGGAGGCAGAGGCAGGAGGATTGCTGTGATGTGAGTTGGAGGCTGAGCTCGGGGCCAGCCTGAACTACACAACGAGACCCTGCCTAAAAATAAAAAAATACTGACCTGACTGACATGATGTGTCCCTCAGGCCCATCCACAGTCACATTTGGCAGATTGTCCCTGGCCAGGACTGGGCCCAGTGCAGGGCCGACAAGGCTTCTGAGGCTGGGCCTCTCCGGCCTCCTTTTGTGTGGAGCAGCACCGTGTTTTTGTGCTCTGTCACAGAGCCAGGGCTTTTAACTCTTCTGTCGTGACTTCCCTAATTGTCCTGAGAATACTAGTCCCTGTTAGAAGAAAGAGATGACCAGGCTTGAGTGTGCAGCATTTTGGGGATTCAGTGTTGCCCCAGTTTGAAGCTGGAGGAACTGAGGCCCAGAGCAGGAGAGCTAGGCCACAGAGCAGAGGCAGAGCGGGAGCAAAACCCCAGCCCACTGCTCCTCCCACGGCCTCCAGCGGACTCACCTCCAACGACCTTGTAGACCCTGTCACCCCCAGCGTGTGGCCTCTGAGGGCCGTGTGGACTCTGTCACCTACCAGTGAGGCCTGTTTAAAGCACCATCCAGTGATTCAACTGGGAAGCAAACAGTCGGGGAGTCGTCGTGGACGGCTGGGGCCGGAGGCCAGGGTGGGGCTGTCTTCTGGAAGCAGCGGGGACAGCTCCAGAACGCCACACGCTCTCCCTCCGCAGCCAGAGCTCTTTTAGGACAAGGCTGTAACCTCTCTGCCCACCAGGCAGAGGACCCGGCCAGGCAGTAAGCCAGACCTCTGCTGTGGCCGCCTAGGACAACACCGTGACCGCTGCTCGGCCCGCACTCTCTCCATTACACTACCCTGCCTCTTCTCCATGAGAGGCAGCGGGGTGTAGTGGATAGAGCACGGGTTCAAGTCCCGGCTGCACCACCCACAGCTGTGTGACCCTGGGCCACCACTCAACCTCTCTGAACCAGAGAAGCCACAGGTGGGCAGAGGGGCATGGGGTTGTGCTTGCAGCAGAGCCTGCTCCACAGGGCTGTCAGAGGTCATGCCCATGGTCGGGTGCTGGCTTCATAGCGGTGATGAATTCAAGTGTGTGGGCCGGGCTGGGCCGGCCTTGCCCCTCTCCTCACTTCTCACGGACAGGCCCAGCAGGTTGAGGGAGCAGAGCAGGAGCCAGGGCCAGGCCGACTGCCCACTGTCAAGTCCCAGTGGGTCATCTGCTTCTCCAGGCTCAGCAGCCCCATCATGTAAAACAGGCTCCTGCAGCTTTGCTACCCTGCAGTGCACCCCACTTCCCAGACCCAGACCCAAGATATTGGCCCTGCAGGAGCTAACTTGTGATCCAGGACCCAGCAGCCTTTGCTGCTCTTCAGGTTGGGTCTGAGTTGAGCAGGGCAGTGGCCCTGTGGCTTCTCCCAGGGAGGGCTGGTGTAGGCTCAGTGGCAGAGTGTGTGCCAGAGAGCACAAGGCCCTCGGCCCATCCCCAGCAGAAAGGGGTGGGGACTGAAGCTCTGCTCTGGTAGAGCAGGGCACTCTGAGATGGTGACATGGCGCCCCTTGCTCCCTCCTGCATCTCACCCTGTGGGCCCCTAAGGCTGTGTCTAGATTCAGCCCATAAACCTCCTCAGCTAGGTGGGGAGGGCCTGAGGTTGGGCCATCCCAGGTGGGAGGCCTGGAAACAGGGTGTTACGTCCCAGCCTATCTGTGACCCAGCAGAAGAAGCCACTCAGACCACAATGGTGCACAGAGTCCTCAGTTCTCAGTGATCTGTCCCCCTTCCTCAGGCACTGTCAGCTGCCCCTCTGCAGCCAGCCCTTCCTCCATGGGCCTTGAGCACTGGCCCAGGGGGGCCGCTGCCATTGTACCAGCTTGCCACCTTTGCCTGGTTCTTGCCCCGAGCAGTGCACAGGGCTCTGGTGCTCTCTGGTGCCTCTGCCTGTCTGCCGCCTTCAACCCTGGCTAGACCGTGAGTTCCTGAACAGCAGGGACCATGGGAGCCTTCGATGCATGCCCGTGTCCATGTGGACTCGGCATTCCAGGGTGCTGTCTGTCCTGCCTGTAGCTCCAGCAAGCCCTCAGTTCCCTAGTGGAGCCGCACCACTGCACACAGGCGCAGCGGTGGTCTCCCAAGCTCAGCGTGTCAGACAGTATTGCCAAGAGGTGATAGTCCAAGCCAGCTGCATGTGTCCTGTTTCACAGATGACAAAACTGAGGACCAGAGGAGAGCAGAGTTCTGTGTGTTCTGTGTGCCCTGGGCAGGTGGGGGTGCCAGGGGCCACAGATGGTGTCTGGTAGGGCAACGTCTGGTGCCCCACACCTCTGGCCTCACCCAAGGCCTTGTGATTTCCCTGGAGAGAGGTGGGGTTGCTGGCCTTTCACTGGCGCCCCTGTTGTCCCACCCAGATGGCCTGAAGCTGCCTGGGGAGCCACCTGCACCACTGCCCCCTGTTGTGGCAGGAGGGCAGCCGGGCACAGCCTGGGAGGTAACAGCAGGGCCAGGCCAGGGCGACTGTGGACACAAAGCCGGTTTGCTGGGGATGGTATCTGCAGCAGGCGGAATACAGAAAAGAAGTGTACAGGGGAGTGCCGGGGCTGCAGCCATAGGCCAGGCAAGCGCTGCAGAGGCCAAGAGGAGATGGCACTTGGGCCAGTGCCAAGGGAGCACAGGGTCCAGGGGAGCCAAGCCTGGACTAGTCTGAGCGTTCACACCCACAGCAGTCGCCAGCAGGGAGGCAAAGACACGGGTTCGGCACACAGGCCAGTGAGCTGCATGGTCCAAAGGCAAAGCCCAGTGGCAGGACCGTGGGGGTGGGGCCAGGAGAGAGCTGGGATCCCACCTGAGGGCACTGAGTCCTTCCTGTCAGGCAGGGCCATCCAACGCGCCGCCTCCCCAGGCCGATGCCGTGCCCCTTCTGCCCCGCCCATGGATTCAGAGAGGAGCTACCAGCTCTCTCCGCCTCCATGATGGGAGCGATCAGATTCAAAGGCATCTGAGGTCTGCTTATCTTGGGTGGAAACTGGCCCCCTTCGTCTTTTTCCATCCCCCCTCCGCTGGGGAGGTGGAGAGCAGCCGCCCAGGCCAGAGGACCAGCACCTCATTTTCCACCAGTCTTTCACACCCGTGTCTGAAAGAAGGCTGCTGGGGCCATCGCCAGCAGAGTGCTCCGTGGTTTGGGCCTGTGGTGGCAGGATTCAGGTGTACCCCGCCCTCAAGGGGTAGGGGCACTAGGCCAGCCTCCCCACAGCCTCCCGCACCACTGAGACTCTTGGAAGCGCTAATGAGCTCACCGCCCATGACAGGCAGCTCTGTAGATGTGCCTCAGAGGTTAGCCTGGTTACTGTTGTGCCTTCCTTGTGCGCTCTGGGAACCTTGTGTGCTCCCGTTCACCCTGTGTGGCATTAGTTTTCTCATCTGTGTTATGGGACATCCGACGGCCCCTCTCCCAGCCTCACCAAGTTGAGCCAGTGGCCGAGAAAGTTCTTTGTCAGAAGTTACTGTTAGGTCCCCAGGCTGGGACCCAGGGCCACTCAGCTTGGAGTTCCGACGGCTAAGTCATCCCGTGGTAGCCACTATGCCTGTTCACCATCCAAGAACCTGGATTCTGCAACAGCTCGAGGCTCTTGAGGGCCCACGTTCGTGCAGGCCAGGCCAGCCCAGCTGCTTCGGGGAGCCCACTGGAGTTATGTGTCCCTTCACAGAGAGCATTAAGATCTCAAGGCCCGGAGGCCGAGGTGTCTGTGCCCCACACACAGGCGGGCACCTCCCAAGGTGCACACGACCAGAACTCCCCTGGGAAGGGCCAGGCAGCTACGTCCCGGGGAGAGAGCCTGGGGTCCCCCTCAGGGAAGTGCTTTGTGCGCTTCCCGGAGTGCGCGATAGAGACGATTCTAACGGGTTTGCAAACCCAGACTGCGCACCTGAAGCAAACTGGAAAACAGGGAGGCTCTCAGAGACAAGTCACGCTGAAATCCTGTCTTTAGAGCTCCTGTGACTGGCGAACGTCACACAGTCCAGTGCCCTCGAATTCCCCATGCCATGGCTTGTGTCTGCCTGTCTTTCTTCAAGGCTGATACTCACTGTATACACAGAGGAGTTCCCACCTCTGCATTCTGCCGTCACTCTGCCACAGCCCCACGTGGGCCTCAGTAGGTCGCTTGGATCCTGCACGGCGGAGCCTTCCAGCGGCAACAAGACTCACCTAACTGAAGTTGACACAGAAACCGCAAAGAAACAAAGTAGAGGTAGAGCCCTCAGCCCCACGTGCACAGAGCGGCTCTCACAGACCCTTGAAAGGGTCCTGCAGCCTTTCGGAACCCAGGCTGAGCACCCTAGAATCCTGTCATAAGGTCCTCAATCCCTGGGGAAGACTGGTGTCACTGTGTGCCGCCCTACTCGTAACTCCAAAGGCTGGGAAATTAAATCTGCTGAGTGGCTGAGCTGACTCTGTTGAAAGTGGTGATGCGACGTGGTGGAGATGGGCACGCGCTTCTCACTTGCCACAGTAACCAAGCTTTCGTGGGCAGTGCAACAGCCAACTCGGTGGTGGCGAATGAGCGCCAGTGATGTCCGAAACCCCTGAAAATGGTACAAGAAGCCCAGGATGGCTGCGCGTGCTGTGGCATTGCAGACATTGGACACCCTGCTGGCGCTTGTTGCCGGTGTTCATATTAGGGAGAAGGTGCTGAATCAGAGGTTTGTGAAAAATAAAGATGTAATTTTTTTCTCATCTATACTCTTCTCGCAGATCTTTAGGACTCCATTCTAAGCAGTGAGTAGCATTACCGTCCTCGTCTCTCCATAGCAAAAGCGTGTTCCCTGACCGAGCGGCGCAGCAGGAGCGGAAATCACGCTGCAGGCTGGCGTGGCCGCTCAGGGCCCAGGAGCTGCTTGGGGGGCTGAGAACTGAGAGGCAGCACTGCTCCAGCCCCAGGCCCATCCCAGCACCGTCCTTAACCCCAGGGGGCCCTCAGTCTTAGCAGTCAGGGAGCTGGAAGCTGGGGCTGTTGCTTCTCCCGCTGCTGCAGGGAGGAGCTCCGGCCCAGGAGGGTAACTTGGTTTTACTCTCCCCAGGGACCCATGTGATGGAGGGCTCGGGGCGAATGGTGGTGACTGCTGTGGGTGTGAACTCTCAGACTGGCATCATTTTTACCCTGCTGGGTGCTGGCGGGGAAGAGGAAGAAAAGAAAGACAAAAAAGGTAAGCCCACCCCCTCAGCCCAGAAGAGGTGCTGCTGAGGCCACCGATTTTTTTTTTTTTTCGGTTTTTGGGGTTTTTTTGTCCACTCAACAAACTAGTTATTGAGTGGCGTCTTTGTCCACACTCCATGCTGAAAGCCCCCCTCCATCCTCAAGGCCCCGTAGGGCCAGGTGGGCACTGTCTGTTTCATCTCAGGGTCTCGTCCGGGTCTCTGTCCTGTCTAGTCATGTCTTGGAGGCCCTCCCTCCCCTCCGGGAAGGCCCAGAATGCTACATGAGCCTCAGTATAGAACAGCCCGCAGGTCCTGGTCTCCTTAGTGCTTGGCCCCAGGATAGAAATCCCTTGCACCTCTGCTGTCTCTGCTTGGTGGAGCTCGGAACACATCCACCACTCACACATCCCATCCCGGAGCAGAGGGGGCTCCAGGGGGGTGGCAGAAAGCCTGGTCCACATGCAGTACTTGAAGTCCCCTCTCCAAGTGCCCCAGAGCTACCACTTTGCCAGCTACCACTTTTTCTGGCTCCTCCTGCCACACACAGGTCCTACGCTTCAGGCCCATGATAGCCAGCTCCTTATCTGACACCCACACTCACTCTTGGGAGCACTCTGGGTATACATCCATGCTGTCTCCTGCGGCAGGATCCAGGGGGTCCTATACCCAGGACCTCTGGGCCCTGACAGGCGAGGCAGCAGGGGACAGATGGCCTTTCCCTGAGACTCAAGTGTAGCTCTACCTACCTCCAGTCCCAGAGCCCAGGTCAGAACGGGGCACTGCCCGTTCCTGAGGGCAAAACCCATTTTCTGTTGCAGTGCTGGCAAACTTATGGCACATGTGCCGTAGTGGCCACACAGAGCCCGCTCTGTAATGACATCACAGTTGTATGTTGTTTTTACTAAACCAAAACCTCAATATGTGGGTTTAGTTGCACATTCATTGTTCGGCACTTTGTGATAAATAAGTGGGTTTGGGGTTGTAGTTTGAGCGCTCAGTCTCTAAAAGGTTCACCATCACTGTCCTAGTGGATCCCTAAAGATCATGGCTACCCCTCCACCCCCGCAGGCGCGGTGGTGCCGAGCTGTGCTCTGGATATCAAGTGCAAGGGATGCTGGGCTGGTGGAGGAGTCAGAGTGGGAGGAGGCCTTCAGGACAGAGTCCCTCACTGTGAGCCTGCAGCCAGCGCAGGCAGCCAGGCCCCACAGGCAGCTGGGTGGGATACGAAGCCTAGACACATCACAGCCCGAAGAATAAGTCGGTGCGAAGGGGATGTGGCAGAGGAGCCGTGGGAGGTGGCCGGCAGCCCAGCCCAGCCCAGTGTGCGCAGCTCAGCAGGGACCAGGTTCCATCTTCCTTCCTGTGCCATTGTCTAAACCAGGGATGACGCAGTGTAGAGCCTGCCAGCCGCATGTTCCCCTTGCAGGGTGACTCCATGAGTAGCCGTGTGCATGTGTATGCGTGTGTGCGCATGTGCGCATGGGCAGATGAGGCCGTATGTGCTTCTCCTTCATTAACATGTCTCAAACATCATCACACAGGTGTGAAGAAGGGGGATGGCCTTCAGCTACCAGGTACAGTAAGACCTCCCTCAGGGTAGATGGGGCTTAGAAATAGCTGTAGGCCCTCCCCCAGAGGACCGGCACACAGCTGGAAGTGGCCCTGGCCTGCACTCCCAGCTGCCCTTGGTGCCCTGTGTGGTGCCAGCCCAGCAGGACAAGCCAGCACCCACCTGCCCTCTGACCACCTCAAGACTTCACCCCATCCGCTAATGCCAAATGCTCCCTGAACCAGGAACACACAGCCTCAGGCCAAGCACCACCCCCGGCGCCCATCGCCACTGCCCACCGTACACCTGGCATTGGCAGCGCCCTAACCCACAGGGTCTCTCCTTTCCAAGACCTGAACACTACAAGAGGAAAAGTCTGAACTCGCTGCCTCCACACTCTGCGTCCTGAGTGAGGAAATGGCGCTCGTGCCTTCCGTTGAGTGCAGAGGCGACGCACTTGCTGCCACCTCTTAGATAGGGCCCCACCACGCTGACACAATTCCACGCCAGCGATGGCAGTGTGGTGGTGGTCACGGCCCCTGCCCGTCTGAGGGCTGGGCCCTGCTGTCCCTCTCCCTGCACACTGACTTCCAGGCATGGACACTCCAGTCCCAAAGGGCAGCCAGACAGTCCCTGGCACTCACTCTGTGAGAACCCACCTGACCAGCTGGGCACAGAGGAGCGCCATCCCCCCAGCCACCTGCTAGCTCTCCTCGCTTTATTTCGAAGACCCATGTCCGAGTCCCCAGCCCACCCCACCCCTCTGGCATCTCCATGGGACCATTTCACACCACACCGGAGTCCCTCGGCTTCCAGCAGAGGTTTGGTTTGGAGAATAGTGGCGTGGCCCCCGCTGGTGGGTTCGTTGCTCTTCTCGTTGTGACACGCTGCGTTTTCCATCCCTCCCACCCTCCAGCGGCAGACGAGGCAGCAGCTTCAAATGCTGCAGATAGTGCAAATGCCAGCCTAGTCAATGGTACGTCTCCATGGCGAGCTCTCGGGTGTGGGTGATGGGTCTTTCTCCTCACCGACTCTGGGTTTTCTCTCCCTCTTCCGGAGGGGCCGCTCAGACCTGGGATGCGCATGGCCGCCCAGAGCCACTCTTGCTCATGGGCCAGGCGCTTAAGGGTGGAACCACAGCCCGGGACTCGCTGGGGCCGCTCAGCTTCCTGAAGCTGCTTCCTGAAGCACTTACCAAAACAGTACTGACTCTGTTTGGGCTCCAGACCCCTAGGGAGCCCCAAAGTGGAATATGGCTTTGGCTTCAGATTTGCCCCCAAGAAGCAGCATCTCACCCAGTGTGGCCCTCCCCTAAGCGCGCCCCTGCTCTGGCTTTGGGAAGACGCCCTGGGGCTGGGAACTGAGCTGAAGCTGGCATCTGGTCCCTGGTGAAGGCTCCCAAACTACACTAAAATCTTCTGGAGGCCAGAGGCAGGGGACCCAGGTGGCTCCTCCCC
>PVIR01038199.1:0-14617 GCA_004026965.1 Petromus typicus
AATAAGGTGAAAAGGGACAATGTTGAGATTGTAACAAAAAAGTAAGGAAACAAATTTTATATATATGGGGGGGTGGTAGGGTGGGTGGGGCTATGGGAAAAAATGAGAATTAAGTTGTGTCTTATACTGGTACAAATCCCCATTATGGAGTGCAATCATGATGTGTATATTTAATGTACCAATAAAGATAATTAAAAAATAAAAAAGAAAAAGCCCTGTTCCTGATTTACTACAGACCCTGACTACACACTGAAACAGATCAGCTGAGTAAAATAAGTTGCCTTTCTCAGTGAATTTCTTATACAGACTAGGAGCAGCATTTGGTTTACTTCTCTGGCTAGCAAGGCCAATGCTCAGCCTCAGATTCTGATATAGACCAGTCCTTGCTCCCTAGTAATAGACCATAAAGTCTGTCTGGCCCTGTAAGGACCACTCAGATACACCAAACTATAAAGACCTCCACTCTGCTTCCAAAAGAAATCCAATCCTTAATATCCCTAGCGTGCTTTTCTGAAGGCCCTTAAACACATAAATCCCTCTGTCTGAAGTTTATCCTCCTCCCTAGCTAACACAAGAACATAGCTTACTATTCAAAATAACTTTATTATATCTCCTGAAAGGATCAACCTTTCCTTCTCAGGGGATGCCTTTGTCTTTCAGCCCTCTCGGATATCTTTCTTCACATCAAAAGCAGTCAATTTTCCTTCTCCAGAGCTCTGTAATAGAAGTTGCCTACTTAGCATTAAGTGTCAATTAGCAGAACACGGAGCCCACCTATACATGAATATATGTGATGCACAGGATATACAGTGGATAGACAGTGTGGGTGCAGACATTTGGACAAACACACAATTATTCAGCTGATAGGAAGTGAACAGTTTCAGTAATTAACATATAGTTATCTTTGTAATGTAAAGGTATATGGATCTAAATTTGGGCTTTAATATACACATTCAGACAGTACATACACATAATTTGTGAAATTTTCCTATGCTTTAGCTTTTACACCTCTAAGATTTCTAACAGTATTAATAAATGTAACTCCTTTCTATGACAAGAAACATTTAAAAAATATATTGTCCTTGATGGTAAATATGCAGAATTATGATCTGGTCATCTTTTACATTAAAAATGATTAGATCTCCCTCTCTAAATATTTTAGAACTTAAGCAAGTAGAAATAGGACCAACTTTGTCAGAAAAATCCACTATTAATTCTACGTGCAGCTAACCCTGGCTTCACTCTACAAAATACTGTAAGAATCTCTGTTTCCTTGGAGTTGCTCAAAATTCCAGAAGGCCTGTGTAGGAGCTTCACCCTTCTCATAGCATCACTTACCCAGTCCAGTTCTAGTGTTCATACGTTCAATATTTTATCAGCTAGGAATAACATTTAACAGAATAGACTGTAACACAGCAGCACATTAAGATTAACTTATTTACACATGTGCGCACTGATAGACTGAAAGCAGCACATCAGCCATTAACAGCAATTATCTCTGACTGGTAGGTTTCAGGTAACTTTCTCTACTCTTTGCTTGTCTCATGCATCCCTATAAGAACATTTCTCCTATCATGTTAGTAATAAACCTACTGAGCAAGAAAGTCCACATCTATTTCTAGAGTAATCCTACTAAAATACACCATGAATCCACCTTTAAATACGTGTACACCACAGAACAGATTTACTGTGAATCAGACAAAATACAGTGTCCAGTGGGGGCTCAGTGAGTGAAAAACGCCCTGTGGCCCAGTGGATAGTGAAGTCTGGGACAACACTTACACAGACATCAACAAAGAGGGTTTGTACGCAGGACCAGCTGATCTGGCCTCAATATGTCCACAGAAGCACATGCTCCATCTGTGTCAAGGTAACACAGAAGTAATGTGATAGTCTAGAGAAATCTCCTCTTCTCTGACAGGGCCTTGCTTGTGTATCTCCTTATCATTCTAAATAACCCTGACCCTCAATCACCCTCCTGGAAAGCAGAAAAACAAAACGGCTCCACAGTGCTCAAGAATCCTAAGTGTCCACACTCAAGTGTGTTTTGGCATATTTTTTATTCTTCTCTTTTTATACACAGTGCATTAAATACAAAGGTGTAAGGCAAACAATCTAGGATAGTATCTACCTGTGGATCAGCCTCTTAAGAAAAAGCTCACATCCCAGTACCAAAAATTTCATACTGTGGGGATGGGAATATCAACAGTATATAATAATACTTCACTCCTACTTAGAATAACATATCAGCCTTCAGGGGAGATGATGTCACTAGAGGATCACTGAGTGGAGACAGTGAATACAGGCACGTATCACATTCAAACCCACAGACACCCACAAAGATTTTCAACAGCACAGAGAGGCAGGACAGATGTGGACAACGCCCCAACCCCCCAGAGAAAGTGCCGTACTCAGCTCTTAGTGCCTGCATACTCTTGGGCTGCAGCTGGCCGTGGAGAAAGCCTCTCCATAGCTATCCACCGGAACTATCCTGTTCCCAGAACTCTGCTTCGATCTGGGCAAACCCCACACTTACAGCCATAAATGCATTGGCACTGAGAAAGGCTGCTGAGGATGTGGCACTCCAGGTGTGGCTTTATTTGTCACTTCACCAGGTCAGCTATTTAGGCCTAGTCTTCTCCATTGGCTTGAAGCTCTGTTCACACCATCTTGGGTAACACATCACATTATTCTTCCTTATAAAAACAAACAAACTCAAGTGAGCATTCAGAGTCAGTTCTCCCTCCGAACATCTCTGTCTTCCCGTGATTCATGGGACACAGCTTTGCTCCCACCCCCGAAGGTTCCCCTTACCCTCAACTGAGGACTGGCCAGATGCCTTCCTCCACTCCTAAGGCTTCCTGTCTTCCTCACCTCCACAGATGTGCACAGCCCCAAAATCCCCGGCTGCTGGCCACCACTGAATCACCGAGAGCAAGCACTGCAGTACCTAGCACTACCCACCATCAGCTATTGCTGCAAGTCCAGGGACTGCACTCTCCAAACCCACCCTCCATGGAAACTCAACTGTCCTGTGAAGCTGAATCTGAAAGAAAAGCAAATGTTGTCATTTTTACTACAGCTCCCTCTGAACCAGTGCGTCTGAAATTGATACAGTTCTAGGGAACATGAACTGTATACGTTCGTTCCTAGTCAACTCCATTAACAGCAGCCAGCTTCTAAAGACATTTTTGCAATAACTACAGTCCACTTCAGTGCAACTCATTGGCCAAGTTTAAAATACACAGCCAAAAATAAAACTTACAATGCGTTAAAGCATCACGTTTCATAACTAAGTGTAGAAGCAGGTATGGGAAATAATCAGGCCTCCTAAAGAACTCAAGAAAGGCTGGTTAACTGAATTCTATAGTTACCTTTTCCTTTCCCCACGCCACCTGCAAGTATGGACCTGCTCGAGTTCAGCAACTAATGGTCAGACTACAGTGCCTTGCAATAAATGGACAGTCTGGCTGCTTACAAGCACATTGGGCAACATGCAGAAAGACTTTACGGAAACAGAGTTAGAGTGAGAGCTCACACACACAGGAAGGCAAATGGAATGAATGCCTTACCAAAATTGAGGATTTCTATCCCTTATGGATAGCACATGATTTGATACAGATGTCTGCATTGACATCTACCACAGGGGCTTTTTTGTTATAATCTGTTTGTTAAGTGATTTAGCCAGAGAATCTTATATAACACACTCCTGTTTTCAGTGTAGCAACATGTATGGCACTGCACTCATAAAATTCAGACTCCCCACGGCATGTCCCAATCTCTGTCCCTTGTAAGATTCCACACATCTGATGAGAACACAGACACTATCACAAGCAATAGTAAGAAAGTCAGTAATCAGCTTTATCCTATATTCAAAAGCTAGCATTTTTCATTCTGATTTTAATAGGCTGCATGATCCTGACCTATGGGGGAAGGAGTGCAGTTTTCCAAGCCTAGACACACGTGAGTCTATCTGGGTCTTTCAGGGTAGAGTACAGGAACAGATACTCCTACTGCCTCTGCACTGGGGTGTTTTGTGACCAAACCCGTGCATCTGATTTCCTTAACAAAGAAGCAGGAGATCCGCACTGCTTTTTTGGCCCTGAAAACACATAACACAGCTACAGCTTAGGAACTTCCATTCACACTCGCTCAACAAACAATGTGTATTATATAATGAATGAGTTTTTGTTCTACGAACGCTGCTACAAACCACAGGCACTTTCGGAATAGTTTAAATCAGTCTATAAGGAGCTGTTACATCTTGGGAGATCAAACATGTACCTGGTAACAGAAATCCAAACAGCCTACACTCTTAGATGCTTTTGCTATCACCCTAATGTCCTTATTACTTGACAATACATAATTTCAGTTAACTACAAAGTACACAGAGAACAGTTACACAGCAGCCAGCGAGCAACCGAATGATGTTGGCTTTCAGCTCCATGTTCCCTGCGTTGCCCAAGAAATGGGGGTGGGGGGTTGTGGGAGGAGGAAGAGGAGGGGAGAGAGAATCGGCTATCTATGAAATACTTACAGCCTCCGAGTCTTCAGTTCCATGCAGGTACAAATTGTCATACATGGAGGTCTGATAATCCAGAGCACCTCTTTTAAGGCAAAAACAAAATTGCTGCAGAAATCACAGCTAGAGCTAAAAGAGAAAAGGCCTGTCTGGAAGAACTGCGCTTGTCTTATCAATTCCTGTGGATTTACCAGGCAAGATGCTATTCATTCACATCACACGGGGTGAGGTTATCCCCAGAGGCAATCCAGACCTGGCATTTTATCTGCCTTCCCAGTACAGAGCATAAAAAGCAAAACCCTTCCTCAACCACAGACTGGTGACTGAGCTAGGAAAGCAGGCTCTGATTGGCTCGGCTTGCCTGCTTCAGTCAGCTGAAGAGCGTTCCCTGGGAGAGCGGAGGGTGACTCGGAGCGTCCTACCCAGCAAAGAGCTGCTTCCTGTTTTGCCTGTATTATTAGTTCTACAATAAACACTTCTCAGTTTCCAAAAGGCTGCATGAAATGTTTGGAAAGGCAGGCTATTGAACAGTCTAAACACAGCTACTCATCTTGATTAAATTCAAATTTAAGTGGAGAGCAGGAGAGAGATTTTGTTTTCACAGAATACTGCGTAAAGATAGGCAAATAGATACTAATCTCCATCCGGCATCTGTACCTAAGAGTTGTGATTTAAGTCAAAAGGGCAGTAAGTCATATGGAATTTTTTTTTAAACTTACCATAAAGAGAAAATGGATAGAATAAATATTTGGTAAGATTTCTTGAGGGAATTTCTACAGTAAAAGTTTTCAATATTCCCACTGAAGTCTCTGCACCACTTGCAAGAAAATGCCTGTTTCAGAATTAGTGAAGTTTTAAAAGAGTGTCAAAAAACCTCTCAACTTTTAAAGGTAAAACTGTTGAATGACTTTTTAATTTGTTTAACCTCCTTTAAGTGACAGCCAATCATTTGGTTAGATCCTTTATCTGTGTTCCTATGCAGCAACCTCTAATAGTCCTAAAACAGCCCTGATCATTTCTCCAAATTCTCCTTTCCTTTGTCCATCACTCCTAACTCAGACTGACCAAGGAAAGGTCCCACACCAGGCTACCTGATATTTAGTTTCCAGAAGTACAGACACTTGGGGTTTTCTGATGAACCACAAGCATACTGCAGCTTTGAAACAGAAGAGTCCTGTAGCTCTTTCAGAAAGCCAGCTAAATTTGTGGGGGGAAAAGAAGTTGCTGAAGGGCAAAGAACATAACCTAGAGAAAAATATGTGAATTACGGGAGTAAAAAAATTACCCAGAAACTCAGAGACTCTGGGTCTAGCATGAGCTTCACCACCATCTGGTCAGACGACTCTGGTCCAGTCAGTCACCACCACTATGGGCTCAAGTTTCTTCACCTGCCAAACTGAGATAAGAAATAACTCAGAGAAAGACCTTGGCAAATCTGAGGTGCTACGTAACAACTTCTCAGTGCCAATTCTGATTTGTCAGCTGAAAGGCTTGCCTGCAGTGCACAGGAGCTCAGCACGAAAGTAACTGGGTAAGCTTGGACCCAGGAAATGAGCACTGTCCCCCTGGGCCAGTGTCTCTGAAAAGCGCTAAGTCTTAGAGGAACAAACCCAAATCACAAAATGCAACATAAGACCTGCTAACGCTGAGTAAAGTACAAATTACCAGGTATGCGCTGACGTGCTTCGGTCTCTCAGTCATAGCTGCACACCTCAGAAGTGGCACCCATACTTACTCATTTCCAAAAGTACCAGAGGACAAGCAGGCTCAACTGTCCTTCAGAATCTAAAAACAGAGTTCATACAAGATGTCATCTTTTCGGTTCTGTCCACGTAGAAAGGGGATGGCAGAAGAGTTTGGGCACCATCAAGAGGACTCCACAGAGAGAATCGCACTCCGGCTCTCCCTGCTGACAACTGCGTGTGTGGAGCGAGTGCGGAGAGCCCCACCTCCGCTCCACACAGGAAGCAGACCGAGTCCGGGATCTGCAAGCTCAAGTTCATGTATCTGTCTGGTGGTGTTGTTTCTGAGGCAGGGTCTCACTCTCTAACCTAGGCTATCCTCAGACTATGTAGCCCAGGAAGCCTCAGCCTCCGAAGTACTGAGGTTACAGACATGCACCACTCCACGGGCTCCAGAAACTCTTATTTTAATCACCTCTCTTAACTACAGCCCTCCAATGTTTTAGCCAAAATCTACAGAAAGTGGAGATAAGGTCTTTTTTTTTCCCCCTCCAGATTATGCCACTTCAACAGACAGTACAGAATTTTCTGATTATTTTAAAAAAGGAATCAGTTAAGAGGAGAAGAAAGAGGCAGTCCACTCACATAATTCACCAAAGTGAGAAAAACTCTTCCCTGCTGGGAAAATGGTATGTCGCTCAAATGCTCTTCTGTGCTAGGCTGCTTAGAGCTCTTGCTATATTCACGCGAGGGTCTCAAGGCAGTTTCTGTAAAGGAGGGCTTGTTTTAGGCCACACTGAAGAGCACAGAAAGGGAGTGTGACTCGGACTGGGATGTTCAGATGGAGGCCCTGACCCAATCACCGGAGGAGCTACAGTTCTCCTCGTGAACTTCACCCCACCCCTCGAAGAGATGGACAGCCGCGCAGCAGGGTCACTCTCTCTGTCTGCTTCCTGGGAACTGAGAAAAATGCTGGTCTGACTGTTAAGAAACTCCCAAAATGAGCTCACCTAAATCCAGCCCTTCTGATAACCAGAAAGACTCAGTTGCTTTATTCAAAGCTACGAGTTTCACACAACTTGAATGTTTCTTCCTCACTGCATTCCTGATGCGTCTTCCAAAAGAAGGGATGAGAGACAGCGAGCATGTTCCACAGAGGAACCTGGTGAAATAAGAAACCTCATCGTGGTGGGAGAAAATCCTGGCTTTTCTCATTCTTTTCATCCTAAAATCTGTCTAATCAAAGCCATCTGGTTACCCACACATGACAGCTAAGAACAACAGACTGACCCTAGGGTCTAACCTTAAGGTCTGGATCTGCACCGAATCAGCACCACACTCACAAACCACCTACAGATTTCAACCCAAGACTTGGGTTGACCCTACAATGTCAGAGGAAGCTCAGTGAGATTCAGATCTGAGTCTCACCCACTGGATTTTCCAGAACAGTGAACTCAGAACATTAGAGAGATTACGGAACTGACCACCTCTGTCCCAAGATCCTCTGCACTGACCACTGAGAAGTAGTGAGAGGCCCCTGGGAGCCTCCTATTTCAGAGCACCTCAAGTCTCCAGCTTGAAAAGCACTAGTGATTCTCATATGTTGAATCTTAAGGGCCAAATTTCAAAGGTATCAAATTATCCTGCAGAGAAAGGTGAAAAGCAACGAGGGATTGGCGCTGTCTTACTTTTGACCAAAAGAATTATCTAGTTGAGGGATAAAGACTGAGACGATGAAAGAGAAACCACCTCTCCCTTGATCTTCTTTGCCCTCCTGAGACTAACCTAAGAACAAGTCTGAAAATTTAGTGGCTCATCTTGTGTTGCTATTTCCCAATAAGTCATCTATTGCTCATCACTGAGATGCCTCCACACCCTACAGCTCAAGGAGGCTGCCTCCAGTTCTGAGTTGCTCTCTTGACTGTGTTTCTAACCCTTTTCCTTTCATGGCTTTTTTCACTACAATCAATCAGGTCAAAAGACCCTATGAAAATGCATCCACAGTGGAAATTTCTATCTATAAATCCCAGATAATTCTTGATGGAGTGACTGTTCTTACATTCGGGCAAATGCTTCCAATGAGCTCAATACAAGGAAGGAAATGACTTGGCTATCGGGAAGCCAGGAAATTTCTTCAGTATCATATGGAAACATTACTCTGTTAGTTTTTGTTAGCCCCATCTTGAAATAGACTCCGTTTTATTGCTCTGTACTACAGCAAGCTTATGGATGTGACAGTACAGTACACAGGACAAGGATCTGTTTTCCATTGTTTGGAGAAGAAGAGAAAGATGGACAGAAAAGCCAGGAATGAAATGATTAGCTATGAGTTGTAGGTGGGCAAGATCAAAACAACAGGTGCAGATGTTAAAACAGAAGGAAATTTTGCTATCCAATTTTCCACCCAGATTTCTCTGGAGTTTAACTCATCTAAGCCAGTGTAGTTATATATTGTATAGGAGGATTCTGCGAGGCCAAAGAAGAGGCAAAAAAAAAAAAATTTGGAGTTGGCAAAGACTAGCTTTCCTTTTTGGCTGTGGGCTACAACATAAGCCTAAAGTCTTAGATTGCCAATTCAGCCTCGGGAAATATTCAGCTCTTAGCTTTTGTGTAAGTTTTACTGAGTGACTACAGCATGCTAGATGATCCCCCCTCTTCTGCTTTGCAAATTCTAATCTTCTCCTTTACCTTGAGAGATCTGTTTGGCACCATGAGTGGTAACACCATACCCACTTCCTCCCTGGTGTCTTTCAGACATGCAGTGGCAAGAGGGCAAAGGAAGGAAAACAAAACACAATCTATATACAACAGATTATCTTTGAGTCTGAGTTTAGACCTCACACCCTCGGCAAGTATGTCCTCAAGCCCCTCTGGGCCTCATCTATCACATGGTAAAAACAATAATTTAAAAATTAACAAGTTAGAATATGAAAGACACAAAACAGGCCCAAGAGAAGAACTGACCTTTTGTTTTAAGGGAAGCAGTATAGAATCAGGGCTGGCTGCCCTGCCCAGGGCCCCCATCCACACACAGCGCGCATTCTGTGTAAAAGGCACTCCCTGGCCTTTTCCACAGGAATACTGTGAGGCAGGGTGGCTAAGAGCAGGGACCTCTATGTCAGACTCCCTGCTGCCAGCTCTGCCATTTGCTGGGTAACACTTGATAAGCTACTTTACCTTTCTGTGCTCCATCACCTCACTTATAAAATCAGGATTACACCAACTTTCTTGCTCAAATTCAAAGCCTGGATATAAGACGATGCTGAAAAGGGGCCCTGCCACAAAGGGCTTCACAGGCGTCTGGCTGGCCGCTGCTTACGGCTCTCATTATATTTCTCACCTTGGGTTCAGGCCTGACCTCGTGGCCATTTTCACCTCAGTGTTGGGAATTTCTAATGCTGTTCCCTGAAGCAGGCCTGTCCTCTGAATGCCCACCTGGGCCTCGGTCTCAGCCTCCTGTCTCCTGTTGCCCTATTTAGCTTCATGCCAGCTCTTTCCGGCTGCCTACCTGCTTTATCTGGCCAGACTGGCTGCTCTGTATGCTGATGCTGGCGTGCTTGTCCAGAGCGCCTCTGCCTCCTGAGAACACCTCCCCAAAGCACTCTGCATCTTTCCTTCATGCCTCGTGTGCCCAATACTCTCATACTGCCCACTCCAACTGCCTGGCTGCTGGCTTCCAACACCCTTACTATCCATCCCTGGACTGTCCCTTCCTGTCACAAGCCACTGCCCAGAAAACCATTCTCAAAAACCTCTGTAACAAAGTCTACTAATGGACTGTACTGAGGAAGCCAGAGGAAAGTAAGGAAGATAGAAGGAAACACAACAGGAATAGAGTCAGAGACAGAAAATGTTAGAGACACTCAGAGGAAAACAATATATGCACAAGCTTTCTTCCTCTCTGCCATTCTTGATGGCTTCAAAAAAAATAATACTTCATAATTCATAAAAGAATGAGTGTAGGCAAGGTAAAAAAAATCCACTGGCCTATTCAACTTGCCAGAAAGTGGCAGATCCCTCCCGGTGATTGACGTATTACTCAGAATCTCTTGCTTTCTGAAATTCTGGCTTTTTTTTTAAAGCTAGTCTTTTGGTAAAAACATTCCATAAAGCCACAATTTTCATGAAAGCCACACAACTTTACTTCCAAAATAAACCTAAGAGCCCAATCCAATGGCCTCCTCCCTACTGCCGATGTACAATGTGGCTAATGTCACCGATACTAACTTAATAATTACAACTCTCAATTCTGACTGCTCCACACAACCACCACCACTGCTAAGATCAGCACGACAGGACAGTATCCCCCAGATGCAGACCAAGGGGCGCAGCGGCAGGCGTGGAGATCCTGAAGTCAGGAACAGAAGCAAGAGGAGGGCTGCAATTGCAGCACTTACATGTTGAGAAGTTTTGGTGAGAGCCAGGGAGGAATTTGATTCCTTTATCTGCAGAGCTTCAGCGGGAGTGGGAGGCAGGAGAGAGGGGAGGGGAGGAACAGCCTTGCTCACACAGCAGGGCAGGCATGAATCTGCCGCCTGCTACTGCTTACTACTCGGCCTTGGGCAAACCACCTCCTCAAAGTGGAGACTCCCTCCCTCTGTGAGACCAAGTTTGCTCAAAGGAGTTTTGGGTTGATACTTTTCATGTCAAATTTGTGAAAATATTTTTTTCTACTTTCTTCCTACTTTTCAGTAAAAATTCATTATTTCCCCTTTCAAGAGGACCTTGTCTCCCAGATTTGATAACCCTGTTTATAACAAGCATGTACACTTACAAGTACACTTACCAAGTACTTAATATCGCCTCTTAAAAAAACCAGCTCAAGCTGGCTCCTATTCAAAGTCTTTCAGCAGCTTCTCAGCTCACTTAAGAGATAAAGACTCAAATCTTTCATGTGCTCTAGCAGGGTCTCAACATTTCTCTTCTTGTAGTCCTCATTTTATACAGCTTGACCTTTTAGACACACCACACTCTCCCCCACCTTAGGCTCTCTGTGGAACTTGACGCTTCCCCACAAATGTACTCCCATGAGCATATATTAGTGAGATACATCGATTATTCTCTGTGACTTAAACAAAAGTTTGATAAGAACAGAGACCAGACAGCTTTTTACTCACCATTACAGCCCAACATCAGGGCCTTGCACATAGATGGCTTTCTATAAATACACCAATAATTCACAACGCCCTGAAGTTCCTTGGCTATGTCTGCACTTTGGCTGCCACAACAGTGCAGAGATGAACCGAAAAAAAAAGCTTGCAAAATAAAATGTAGGTATTTTTTTAGAGCTAAGAAAGCCTAGAACATGAGCATCCCTGGAGAGTTTTCACCAAACTGCTTTCACATCTTAATTCAGACACAGAGTCCTGTTGAGACTCTGACTCTTGCAAACTCAATGATGTAGGTATGACATAGTGATACTGTTTCAGCAATATCTTTGTCTCAAAGAAAATAAAATTAATGTATCAGCGGAAAGTTTGGAGTGCTTTGTTTTGTCTTATTTTTAATTTTTGGTCTTCCACTCTTTTATACTTGTACCTGTGCCCCCTCTGTCCAGAAGGCTGTTACCTCCACCTCAACTTCTATTTTGTGAGGTCATTCATTTTTTTAAGGTTCAATGTAAAAGTCTACCAAGACCTTCCTCTAGACCCTGACAGCCCTCTTAGATTACCAAAACATTCTGCTCTCCCACACCTCGACCTCTGGGCTAACCACAGGGCAATATGATGCACCCAAAAGGCATGTTTCTCCCATGACAAAATAAACAACTCAAAAGCAAGATACCCCACATGCTGATACCCCACACAGAAGAGGATGTTGCAATGTTCCTTGCAGAACTCTGTAACGGTTCAATCTGGATCTGAGATGATCAGCAAGATACCCCATATTACTCAGCTGATACCCCACATGCTTGTCCCACAGAAGATCCCCAATAAATATTAGCTGTAGAAATTGCACAGCAGAGCTGGGGATTTAGCTCAGTGGCACCACTTCTCTCTCACAAGCAAAAGGTCCCAAGTTCAATCCCCAATATCACAGAAAAAGAAAAAAAAAAAAAAAAAAAGGAGCTAACCAGCAAATCTGAAAGGTCACATCTGGAGCCCTGATGTCCTTCCTTCATAACACAGGCAACCTCATCGAACAGATTTCTGAGACTTTACAGTATGTCAACTGCGAAGTGAGCAAACCAGGAATTGGTAAGGTCAATGTTAGAGCTAATGAGGTTTTAGAAAACTGATCACAAAGTGGACATGGGGGCAAGAACTCAGGTCTATGGTGAGTATGTATCAGGGGTAAGGACTCCTCTTAGGGAGAATCCATGGGCATCAAGGATAGTGGAGGATGATGAGTAGATAATTATCTTAGTGATTTAAATATTTCTCAAAACTCAGTCTGGGAGAAATATTTATTCCTCTTTGGAAATAAGAGTGCAGACCACACATTCCTCAAAGGCAGAAACCACACTTTACTCATTTTCTTAGTATGCACCTTTCTGATCCAAGGTGTGCTACAAATAAACGGAAAGCAATAGAAGTTCAATAACTATATTTTTTAAAAGGCCAACTAAGTTTGTGTGGCACAGCTAGCTTTCACAATAGAATAAAGCACTAGTACACAATTCAGTCATGTACAGTGGACACTTGACTTACAGGCTCTATTCATTTAAAAGGGTTAGTGCTGGGCCGGGGATTTAGCTCAGTGGTTCTGGTGCCTGTCTTGCAAGTGCAAGGACCCGGGTTCGATCCTCAGTAACCACATACAATGCCAGGCAGAGTGATTCACACCCACCAGCAATCAGTACCACATACCACAGTGCCGGGTGTGGTGGCTCACACCTGTCATCCAAGCACTCGGGAGGCAGAGGCAGGAGGATTGCTGTGATGTGAGTTTGAGGCTGAGCTCAGGGCCAGCCTGAACTACAAAAAGTGAGACCCTGTCTCAAAAAAAAAAAAAAAAGAAAAGAAAAAAGGGTTATTGGTAACTCAAGTTGGTCAACTGAAGGCTCAGGGTCCTCTACATAGTCTTCAAAGTCTTTCTACTGTATACAGATCTCAGTGTCCTTATATATATTGGACCAGAATTTCTTAAGTAACCCCACACAGAATACAATGTTGCAATGTTCCTTGCAGAACTCTTCAGCGGTTCAATCTAAATCCGAAACCATCTGGAAGCACAACTGGTTGGCACTTAAGTCATTAACTCAAGACTTAAGTTGTAAATTAAAACTAAAATTCCAGTCATCACCCAAGCTGACTGTATGTCAGGCTGCTCATAACTCGAAGGTCTACTATATCTCAAGTTTTATATTGTATGAAGTTTTAGAAATAGGACATGGTAGACTCTCAACAAGGAAGCATGAAAATCTGAATGATTTCAAAATGCTGAGCTTAGGTCCAGGGATTTAGCTCAAGTGGTACTCTGCCTACCTTGGAAGCACAAGGGCTCAAGTTTGATCCCCAGTACCACACACACACACACACACACATACACACACAAATACTGAGCTTCAACTATCCACTTAATATGACTATTGTCACCAACAAATTGGTAACAAGAATAATGTGTTCAACTTATTCATCACCTGCTTCCAGATACTCTCTTATTCAGGCCTTCAGACTGTGCTGTTAATCTATTTCTATTATACAATGAGGACTGCATGCTGAGGTCAAAGAATAGAGAATATATAAAAAAAATTAAAACCTTCTGCATTACTAGGCGAAATATGTTTACATTTGAATAGAGTGAATTTATTTGGGGATATTTTCATAACAGCAGCTCAGCCCAACTAATACCAACTGCAAAAATAACTAAAATATAGAGGTCATTAGAACAGGAACAGATACCACCAGAAAAATATGTCCAGAGGCAAGAACTGGACTCAGAAAAAGGTACTTTATTATGTTACATCATTTCTTCTAACTCTTCTTTCAAAGATGCTGACAAACCCAAGATGGTAGTCAATGATAGCGAATTTCTACTCCACCCTCCATCCCTATAACACTATAGCATAATGTTGCTATGTATATGTTCAGCCTATTTATTTTCTGAGACCAACAGCTAGAGGCAAAAATAAGATGCTTGTGAGCAAAATAAAAACACAATGTCAATTTCATACTGCATTTTCAAAGTCCAAATAAGTTCCAAGAAAATCTTCTCTACTGAGTTTTTTTTTAATCTAAGGGGATCACTGAAAAGAGAAAAATATTCACCACCTTTTAGCAAAGTCCTTAAGGATTTCTTCTCAAAGATTTGGGTTTTCAGTATCATTTCTCTTAGTTCCCAGTCTGCTTGGTCATTTCCGTTGCAGTACTGGATGGAAAATTGGTTGGAGCACTAGGTCCAAAACCTTTCCTCAAGAGGCATAAATGGAAATAAACTAAATTACTTGAACCAAATTCCAATTCTCAGAAGT
>PVIR01038200.1:0-14697 GCA_004026965.1 Petromus typicus
AAAGTTCACTCTTTTTTAATAAACCATTTTCCTTAATTTTTCATATTTGTTTTTAAATCTTGAAATAGGAACATTATTAGTAAGTCAAATGAGCTGTTCAGTCAGAGCTGTGGGAACTGTGGAGTGCCATCTGTGAAGTGTGTGATGTGCCACATCAACTCCTATTTGAGCTTTTAGCAGGAAAAGTGATAGAAAGTTGCAAAGCATTTTTATTAACACAGCTGATCCTACAGTAAATCAGTGAGAAAATGAAAACCCTAAGGAACAAACTGCTTTTCGTTTGGTTGTGTTAACCCTTCCAGAGCCTGTGGTTGATTTAGTAAGTTGCGCTTGTCGACCACTAACATCTTCAGATGTTCTGACCCATGAGGATTTGCTCTTACGGATGAACTGTAGTTCTCTTCATAGATGTGGCCAGCTTCCTTTCCTTGGTACTTGTTTTGGAATTCCTGTGCGACAATTCCTGGTAACTGCCGATTATAGACTACATATTTTGAGTGAGCCTAAAACAACAAATATGTACGTTTTCTTCCCCAACAAGGAGTATTAGTCTTTCATGACTTCATCATATTAGAGATCTTTTCGTGTTTTTTCTTCCTTATGGGAGCAAAAAGTATTTTAAATGTAAGCCTTATACTCTGCATCTGTGGTACTTGGTTCTAGTCAGTTCATAATTTAAAACTTGAAAGTTTCACGATAGGAAAATACTTCTCAAAACTGGAAGACTGGGCTCTCCTTTTTTGGGGGTGGGCCTCCTCGTAGCTTCCATAGTATGACTAGAAGATTCAGAGGGGTCTTTTTCTGGCATCCTTGCCCCAACAGTGGTCTCCCCCACTCTGTCTACAATAGTACTTACTGCATTCTGAATCCACACATTGGACATTTACTTTATGACAGCATACACGTGTTCTAATTTTGGGGGGATGTGCTTATGTTTGGGGTCAGTAATGAAATTTAAAATATCAGTGGTAGGAGACTGGAATCATAGAAAGTGAGGAATTCAGATATAGTTGATTTCAGTCAGTGTATGAAACAAGCAGGTTCTTAGCTTTTAAAATTATTCTCATGTAATGACTCAGTTTTCTGAAGAAAATGAGAAAATGTAGATAAAATGTTTTATTACCTGTAAAATGTCATTACAAATGTGAATTGCTGTGGTTACGGGCACATGTTTACTCTCTACAGTTCCTGGACCAGCCCATGACTTCAAATGAGAAGCTCAGAGCTTCTTGGTGAAAGAAATATAACACAAGGGGAATGCGTTATTTTCAGTCTTTTGTCTTTAATCCCAATGCTACATATTGCATTATCTAAGGTTTAATTTTGCATGTGTTATCACTTCTATAACTTTGAAAAACATTAGAAACATTATTTTACATTTGGCAGTTATATAGTATAACAACAGTAACCAGATTTACCTTTGAGGCTGGAAGAGAAAAATCCTTTTCCTTGATTTGTGTTAGTGTTTGTCCATCATTAACATCACACCTTTTCAGGGTTCTCCATATAACTTTCTTCTTTTTTTTTTTTAGACAGGGTCTCACTTCCATAGTCCACACTGACCTTGAACTGATGTTTAGCACCCACAGCCTTAGTAACTTTTATCACAGAGCCCTAATATATATTTTAATGCGAGAGATTAGCACTACTGCCTTTAGCTTTTAACAAGCAAGTAATTTAAAACAATGGAGAGTTAATATTTACAGTCGAGTTAAGATTAGGATGTAGAATCTCAAGATGGATTTAACAGAAACCGCATTGGGATAACGTACTATTCTTGTGCTTTCTTTGCAGATTCTTGAAATTGTCAGAGTGTTTGGTATTGGTTAAAAGTCTTTGTACAAGTAGTTTAAAAAAATTGTTATAGCAAATTTTAAACCTTTGTAAAAGTAATGTCCTGAACTCAGGACCAACTCATCCAGACCATGACCATTCCCTGAGTACACTGAAGTACATCACAGATGTATCGTTTCATCCTGTAAGCGCTAAAAACTGCCAGCAGCAGGAGAGTGAGTGTGGAGGGAGTCCTGTGTGGGAAGGGTGGCCAGAGACAGGCTGTAGGTGTAGCATAGACATTAAACCATCAGTCACACGCTCCAAGTTTTGTGATTGTGGAAATCTTGTCTTTTGGCGTAATGTGGTGGTTAGAACATTAAATGCTAAGTAATTTGTGGAATTGATGAAAATACTGTATCTGAAAATGGAATTCTTGTGAAAATGTGTCTTGTTATTTGTGGTCAGTGTCACTTGGGATGTGAAATGTGCATACATTTGCGTGTGTGTGTGTGTGTATGTGTGTGTGTGTAGGGGAAGGGGAACGGGGTGAATGAATTAAGAATTTGCTTTTACAGAGAGTGAATTAAATTTGTCCTAAATCCAAGATCCCAACACCTAGTAAGGTCTACTTTTATGAAGGTATATGAAATGTACAGGTAAGTGGAAAGTAATTCATGCACTCCTATGAAATGATACTTGGGCTGCAACGATTATTATAAAGCTTACACATATAGTCTGTTAGTCTTAGGGCTGCAGTCGACTCAGCATTACCATTACTCTCTCCCTCCCTTCCTTCTTTGTACATTAAGGACCTGCTTGACCCTTATTTCCTGTTTTATTAGAGAAAGCTTAAACTAAATGTTAAGTACTCATGTTTGCATATTCAAAGCACTTAGCACTGATCTGACTGCCTATTTTTGAGCCTTGGTTAGTTAGGTATAAATTTCATAATCATTGAAACTTTTATGATTTTCAGTGGGAAATTGCAGGTGAGAAAACAGTGCTACAGTACAGAACTAGCAGTTGGTCATTTTTGCTTGATTTTTAGTTGATAGGCAAGCTCAATAAGACCAAAGTGTTGATATATTCAGAAGTTTAATTGCTCAAAGTTTTATGTAGAAAGTAATCTGTTTTATCAGTGATTTTAATATGTAGCATTAGAAATTTGAAGGGACATAGATGACTTTTTTCTCTTACAGTTTATGTATGACTGGTAGATGTAGTACAATTTTCCCAGCCATTATCTCCAGTAAACTCTATAGTGGTGGTGTAAAACGTCAGTGACAACATGAGCTACTGAAAGCTGGGTAACGGGCAGTCAGGACTCTGT
Organism: Petromus typicus; assembly: GCA_004026965.1. Lineage (NCBI taxonomy): Eukaryota > Metazoa > Chordata > Mammalia > Rodentia > Petromuridae > Petromus > Petromus typicus. The sequence continues at coordinate 3,107 of PVIR01038200.1, forward strand.
CAAACTGTTGGGACACTAAAAAGGCTGTACGCAGCCACATAATTTGTTAAAAGTGATTTGAGATACTTCATTTTTCCTTCCTTATCCTGGGTTCCATATGTTTAATTACTATTTCTAAAACACAGGGTTTCTCCTACACTATGAAAATGTGAGTTCAAGTAGATAGTAGATTTCTCAGACAGGAAGTGGGTAAAATGTTTCTAAGTTTATCCAAATCTAGAAACCAAATAATTGTGATTATTTTTATGGCTCATATAATGTAATATTCTAACTAAAATAATCATTACATAATATTTATATTCTAGAACAGTACTTAAAGTATCAAGAATTGCCTTAGGAAAGACTTCTCATGTTTTCCAACCTGATCCATCTCTAGCCTTATGAGAAGAAAAGAGCATATGTCATGGTTAAGGGCACAGACTGGGGAGCCACAATCGTCTGGTCAAAAAGCCAGCTCTGCCACGAAGAGTTGTGTGGAGAATAGAGTAATAGTGTATGAGATTTGGTTCTGTTGTTGTAAGAGTTAAATGAGGAATTGCAGGACTATGTTGTTAAGAGTTATATGAGTGATCACAATTATTATAGTCAGCATTATCAAGGTGTGTTTAGTGAAGTTGATTAAGTAGCAGTTCCTTTATGTAATGTCTGGTAATAGCAGCTGAAGAGATGAGACTATGAAATATATGTTTCATACTTATTTGTTGTTAGTGACTTTGGGTAGCCATTTAAATTCATTAAGCTTCAATCTCTCTGTTTTTGACATAATGCATCATAGGATTATGGTAAGAAGTCAGTGCAATTTTATTTTGAGTTTGTCATACTCCTTTAGAAGTGCACCAAAAGCTACAAACCATTTTCTTTGAAAAAGAATGCCCGTCTCCATTTTTGTGTAGACATGGGGGTGGGTCACCTCTGCATGATAATTGCATTGGTAGATGTTCAGATATATAGACGTCCCTTTTCATTTTACGTATCTATGATTCTACCTGCTTTGATATGAAGCCAAATTTCTGTCAACATTTTAACCTTTTAAAAGTATTTTATATAATCTCTGTTTTTAAAAAAAATTTGCTTATTGTTCTGAGATGAGTCTCACAGTGTAGTTCAGCTTGGCTATCAATTCACTGGGTACCATAGGCTGGCCTTGAACTTGCCATCCTCCTACCTCAGCTGATATTAGAAGCCTGTGCCGTGACCAGTGTTAAAATAAAAGTTGAAGATGTTTTGGAGTAGCAAGTTGTTTTGAAGGTCTGCATATTTGTTAAGTAATTACTTAATTTCATTTAGATCCAGCTTATGGCATTTGATTCAAGGTTGTTGATAGATGTTTAACCAATATCTGTTGAAGCTGTGTTACTGACCCAAATCTTACAGGAAATAGATCACTGGAGGGAATCAGTCTGTTCTCCTTTATCTCTTGTGGTTTCAGTTTAGTACTAATTTTTTTTTTGCTTCCTACTCAAATCCAAACGATGCTTTTGGCACTGACATTTAGGCTGGTATTAGTGTATGGAGTCAGTCAGATTCACATTGTTGGTGTAAAGATTGAAGCACTGTCAGATTTGTCATTTCCTTGGGAAACAAAAAGAATTAAAATTCTGTGCTTTTTTTCTTGCCTACTTAATTTAGATTTATAAGCTCCAATGGTAGCAGCTGTCTCATTTTTAGAATTTGTGCAGGAACAGTCACATTTTTGGTGCTCAATTAATGTGTTTTTACTTTTTATCTAAATTAATGATTCTACCATGCATTCATTTACATAATTCATTTGTGGTAATTCAATGCTTAGAATTCTAGACTAAGAATTCCAGATAATCATGCAGTATCAAGAAACTATTTTATTTGGAACATATAGTAAAAGTTTTTTGTTTTTTTAACAAATTAACTGAATTTGCTTAGAAACATGGTTCACAATTGCTAAATGGAAGATATGGGGAATGTTAAAAGTTTTAATTCTGTGAAATGGAGGCTTTGGGTAATTCTAAGCAATGTAATACAAAATATTAACTTATTTATGTATAGTTAAATTTAGTGTTGGGCACTATTTTTTAACTGTTTCAAGGAAATACAAGTATATTAAAAAGATTTATAATAGGATATTCTTTAAGAAAATAGGATGATTTTTCAAAAAGTTTTCATGTAATTAGGATTTAGGAATCCATATTTGGAAAGTAAGAATTATTAGAGATTCTTTATTCCTTTTTGCTTGTTTTTGATTCATTAAAAGAACTCTGATTAATCTTAAAAAAAGAAATATAATACATCTTTATTTCTGTGATCATATTCTTGGTATATTGAAAAATCCCCAATGTGTAAGCACATTTGCTGTATAAAAAGCCATCATCATCATCTGGAAAATCAATACATATGTTTCAAAATTAAGATTGATAACTGTGTGCCATCAGTGTTAGCTGAAGCTTGGGGGTGCTCTGGGGTCAGGGTTGGGCCAGATGAGGCCTTGCATCTGTAGTGCTTCTGAGATTGACTTTCTTAGGGAGCTCTTCACCACTGTGAGCCCTGGGCTCCCTGGCAGAAGGTGAAATATATTCCTCAATAAGATTTTGATGGGAAATAGCATTAAATAGATGTTGCATTGTTCTGTAACACTGCTACTATGAACTAAGGCAAGTAGATTTTGCCTTTCTATGAAAATTGAATTTTGTTGGCCTGCTTTTTTAATGAAAATATAGTATATTAAGAATCAACCATCCAGCCAGAGACCTTGAAGATAACGTTGCTCTTATACTTATTTCATAATCAAAAAATGAAAAGATACTAAATCTGTTTACATCCTTTTTCTTCTACAATAGGGATTTTAAGGATTTTTTTGGAGGGGGTAGTGGTGGTATCGGGGATTGAACTCAAGACCTTATGCTTGCCAGCCAAGGTGGTGCACTGAGCTACATCCCTAGCCCAACAACAGGGATTTTCAACTAGTTCATGATTCAGTAGTGAATACTGAAGTCACTTTAGTGAAGGATTGCCAGCTTTAAAAAGCAAAACTAGAGAACAGAAGAAAAAATAACTCAGAGTGCTTGACACAAAGTTTAGGTGAATAGAGAGTGACTTGTGCATGTATGTGCTTCCATATACTTGTGTTCCTGCCTCTGTATTTGTGTGTAGCACAGACAAGCCAAGAGAGGGTGCACTACTGTGCGTAGGTGCTGGCAGTGGCCTTCTTCTAGAACAGTTTCTTCATTGGTGCCACAGTTAAGTGATAGCATGTGTGTGTGTACCCACACGAATACACTTGCTAAATACATAAATATGGTCATCATAAAAGATAAGCATTAATAGAAATATACAAAATACTCTTTAATTCTTTTTGGAATGGTCCTGAGGAGAGTTAATGGTGTGTCATTTATCATTAATACCTTTTTTCCCCTTTTATATTTATGGATAGTATTTGAGATTAACGATGAAAAAATAGAAATTCTGAGCAGCAATTGTTTCTTATACTTGTTATTCTATGGATATATGTTTAATAATTTTAAATAAATTTTTCCTTAGGGAATTATCCATTGAATAAAAAATGACTATAATCTTCCCTTTTAGAGATACTTCTTTTATACATCAGTGTTTAAGAAGTTCGCTTATGCATTTATCTGTATATGTAGATTTGATTTAATGAAAATAGGTTTAGATTTTCAATATTGTCTGTCAGGCAGGCTACTTTTTTTCCCACTCAGCAGTAAATTAAAGAAATTAATAAGCAGGTAACTTTGCATAGAAATATAAAAGGCCTACAGTACCCAGAATTTATTTTTAAAACAAAGAAGAAATTAGAGGCCTTACATTGTGTGGCTTCAGGATATGTTATCAAAGCTTCAATAATTAATAACAAATTTGGTGTGGTAGTACACACTTGCAATTTTAGTATTCACAAGGCTGAAGCAGGAGAAGGCTGAGGCAGGAGTTTGAGGTCAGCCTAGGATACATAGTGAGTTTGAGGTTAGCTTGGTCTATGTAGTTAGTTTGAGGTAGGCTTGTGTACACAGTGAAACCCTATCTCAACAGGAAAAAAAAAAATAAGAGACTGTGATATCAAAATGGTAGACAGACATTTTTCCCTCTTTTGTTGATGGAGATCAAACCCAGACCCTCACATATGGAGCTAAAGACATAGATCACGAGCAGAATAGAGGCCTTGTATACTCATACATGTATGATCTGTTGCTATTTGATCAATAGGTGGTTTGATTGATCTTTTCCTTATAAAATAGATAAAGCAATCTTGAAATGTTTATAGAACTAAATAGAGCAAAACCTTTAGAAGAAAACAAAATAATGCCACTTTTGGGATAGATAGGCATGGAATTCTTAGAACACAAAAGAAAAACAGTGCCTATAAAAACAAAGAAATGTGCTTAGAAATTTAAAGCTGTCTTCAATGGGATACTGTTTAGTCATAAAACAGACTACTAAGAAGGTAAACTATATGGGTGAGTCTCAAATGTATACCATAAGAAAGAAATTAGAGACATGCCTTTATGTTTACTTCTTCTTTTTGTGGTACCGGGGATTGAACTTGGGACCTTGCACTTGTGTGCAGCACCACTAAGCTACATCATCAGTTCCTTTACATTTACTCTTAGAATTATGTTTACTGTTAGAAATTTTAGAATAAGAAAAAGCAAGCTGTAGAGAGAGAAGTCAAATGATTGTCTGGGGTAAGGATGGGGAATTAAGTATAAGGGATTCTTACAGAACCTTCTGGAAAGTTGAAACTGTTCTATATGTTGTGTTAGTAATACCATTTGTTACATTTGGTATGTACACATTTGTGCATGTTACTGTTTCTTTTTTATTTTTTTAATTGAAATCTTTTTTGGTACATTACATACACACATCATGATTGCACTCAACAATGAGAATTTGTGCCAATATATGACACAACTTATTTCTCAAGTGTGTTTCAAAAGAAACAAACTTTGCTAAAACTACACAGTTTGGGTAATTTATGTAAATGATGAAAGGGCGCCTGTGAGTGAATTCGCTTCTGCCCAGTATCCTACCTACAACATATACACATAACTGCACACACACACGCACACGCACACAGTGCCTAGGCTAAATCATGAAAGGTTTAAAATCAGCATTTTGGGGGCTTTTCTACTTATGAGTTGCTTCTCTGGAACCTCGTGCCATGTGTTTAGTTCTAATCTTAACACTTATGAACATATTAAAGTATCAAGTTCTAATTTCTGTACCACCTATGAGATCCCCTTTCCTACTTCTCCAGTAATTGAAAGAGTATTAGTATTAATTTTTATACAGGTGAGTGACCTTTAAGCTCTTCTAGAGTTGTAGAAAAGAATCTGGTTTCCAGAAGTACTGTTTTAAATTCTGCTTGGAAAGTTTTTCTTTCTTTCTTTTTTTTTTTTGTTTGATTATAGGGTTTCAAAATGAATGTGCCTTGCTGTCTCCTCACTCCTTTTTTTTTCTTTCTCTGTTAATTTGGTATCTACTTCACTAGTTTCTCTACATTTTTTTTAAAGCCAAGTACACTTAGATTTAATATGATTTTTAGTCTCATAAAATTTTTTTCTGGTATCTTAAAGTTTTTAAAAAATTGTCTGTGATGTGTGTGTATACATATTTCAGAAATGTGTATCTGTATACATTTGTGAAATTTATTTTTTATGCTAATGGATATTCTTAAGTTTAATATCAATGGAGTCCACTTTATTATATTATCTAAAAGTGAACTTTAAAACTCAAGTTTTTTAGAAGACAAGCTCTTAAGGAGGTTCCTATAAGGCTAGCCAGAGGCAGTAGGGATTTTTCAGAATTTTGCTACACTACATGTATTTTTAAATCTGTGGTACAGTGGTACTATATTTTTATGGCATCTTGGGGTAAAGTTTCTTACCAAATATCTGTTTAGAGGGTTGAAAACTAATAACTTTCGATTTATGTTTGCAAAATTAAAGTTCATTGATAGCCATAGATTCACATAACCTTTCATTAGAACATTAGGAATTTCTATAAACACCTTAATTTTTTAGTATTTTAAAAAGTGAAATGCCTTAGGCATTTTTGTCATAAAATCAAGCTGTGTACAGTAAATGAGAAAAATTTTATGTCTCTTTTAAGTTTACCACATAAACATTCTAGATTATTATTGTGCGGGGACACTTTTCATAATTTACTCTTTTTAACCATTTTAAGTGTATAGCTCCTATTGATTTACATTATTACTGTGTTTGCCATTATTTTTAAAGGTAATAATTTAAGTATGTGTCTATAGTTGTTGTCCAGCACAACAAAAGATATATAGATTTATTTAGATTTTTCTTTACTTTCAGCTCACTAGTCTAGAATTTTAAAAAGTTAATCATATACTGTTTGTTCCTGTAAACATTCTTCTGTTGTGTGGCCATCATCCTTCATTTTCCTAATCTCACGGACTTCTGACGGTAGCTTCTGTTCATTGCAGGGTATTTCCCCTTCTCATTTTTTCTCTTTTTCCAACCTAGTCAAGATAGTATTACTTTGAAACACAGAAATGAGCAAAAGAGGTGGAGGAGGCAGATGTGTTAACGTGAAATCCATTGTTTACTTGAATTCTTTTCCAGTTGAGTTGCATTTTGGCATATCAAACACTGTGAAGATGTAATATGTGGATTCTCCTACTGCTTCCTCCTCCTTCCTTGCTGTTGCTGCAGACTTATTGTGGAAATAAGCATGCCAAGAAAAAGCAAGGTTCTTAAGTACTTTTGAGAAGCACAATAAAATTTTTTCTTTCTAATTGTTGTATTTAAAATCTAGCTTATTGGCCTGAGTATGATGGCATGTCTTTTTCTGGCACTTGGAAGGCTGGGGCAGAAACACCATGAATTTGAGGCCGCCTGGTTATAATGAGACTTCATTTCAAAAGCAAAACAAAATGTATTTGTAAATAATATATATTATATATAGTTTCTTCACATATGAACGATTTTCAGAATAGATGATGAAAAGAAACTTGAACTTTCCTGATATAATAGTCATCATTTTGTTTCCTTTTCATTTGCTTTCAGTCTGTGTGTGTGTGTGTGTGTATTGAAAAAAGACTAATTAGACAATATTCTGTCTAAGACTTTTACGACTTTGTAATTTCTTATCTTACTTCTTAGGCAAGTTTGTAAGACATAATGGGCTTGGGGCAGAAATAACTGTGTGCCCAGAAGTTTGCTGAGGTTGTCCTGTCTGAGGTGTCCTGTGTGGTGAGGAGGTGGGTAAAGCACCTCCCTCTAGCCCCACGCACATTTACCATTTTGATTGGCGGTATCCCAGGCTGGTCATTGGCCAAGCAGGATTCAAATTGAAGGATAATTATAAAAATGATGCCCTTGTTGTCTGCTACATCTTCAAGGTTGTCTACCACTACCAACCCACAAGATATGTAGGGAAACTTAAAAAACAAAAATCCATACTTAAAAAGCCAGATTATTCACATTACATGTTTATACAATTCATTTTTATCTAAATCCAGTATTATAAGATTCAGTTTTATTACAGGTTGCCTTAAGTGGATATCTTCAGTGTACGCATGAACTATTTGAATCACAAAAATTGAAGTTGTGTGAAATTTTTCAGAATGGGCCAGTACATAATGAACTATTGAGTTTTAGATGAAATCTGTTCATTTTGATAATAGAAAAGTTCAATGTTTGAATTTAGTATTTTAGGAATACAGTGAAATACAAAAAAATTAGTAAGTTGACAGTTAATGTGATAAGTGGAAAATGTGAAGAACATCCTATCATTCATTCTTCTTTGTTGAGGACTTTAATATTATTTTGGAGAAACATTTAATGATTCTTTGACTATTTTAGTTTAGTTACCATTATATCATAGATGCTAATTTTGTTTTTTTATTTGTGGTAGATTTTCACAGTACATAGAAACTAGACTTTCCCTCAGGGAGTGACAGAACTGCTGAATGTTGGAAGGGCTTAGACTGACTAAGAGTGATTTCTTTTTAAAAAAATGTTGTTTGCTGTTATATTTTTAAAAATCACAATAATAAGTGCTTTACCCTTACTGGGGAAGTGATTTTTATTTTTTTCCTTTTTTGAGACAGGGTCTCACTTTGTAGTTCAGGCTGGCCCTGAGCTCAGCCTCAAACTCACATCACAGCAATCCTCCTGCCTCTGCCTCCCGAGTGCTGGGATTACAGGCGTGAGCCACCACGCCCGGCACTGTGGTGTGTGGTACTGGTTGCTGCTGGGCGTGAGTCTCCACGCCCAGTATTGTATGTGGTTAACTGGGGATCGAACGCTGGTCCTTGCTCTTGCAAGACAGGCACCAGAACCACTGAGCCAAATCCCCGGCCCCATGCTTAAATGTTTTTATAAGAAAAATAAAGAGTTGGTGAGTTCCATTGATACAGATAGTTACTTAAACTTGAGTAGCAAGTTTTCTCTTAGATACCAAAACGTCAGTAATGACTGTGTTTCTCCGTCTTACTGAATTGTGCGCCATGTCACATGTTTTTCATCTATCCCTGTTGAGATTGGGGTTTCTAACAGGCTGTGTCTCCTTCCGCCATCATCTTGTCAGTGTCTGGTAAGTTAGCTGTTGAATAATGTCTTGGCCTCTGGTGTTCTACAGACTCCTCCTGCCACAGCTCCAAGTGCCTTCCATATGGTATAAAAATAGTCTTGCTTTATATTGTATTATGACATTGATAAACTCTCAGTTACTTGTCTCACATTTTAGCCTTCACTTGGAAATTCACTGAGAAGAGAGGCCTATGGGTCTATCTTTGAATCTGTATTTAATTAATCTCTGTTAACAGCTAACAATATGTTGTACACCTTCAAGCCCTAAAAAACAGTTTAAAGAGTCATAGAATTTTAGAGCTAGAAACAGTGGTCAGACACTATCATTTATATTGAAAATACGAGATTTCAGAAGTGTACATTTTTGAACAGTAGTATCTTCCTGAAATCATGATACAGCTAGTACAGATCTCCTTATTATCTGTGCTAATTTTATTTCAGGAGGATCTTTGTAATGCATAGTTTTTTACTTTGATAAAATAGCTCTAGAAGATACTTAGTATTTAAATATGTAATTATTTTACAGAGAGAATGTTCAGACACGTTGTGTTACTACTTAATACTTGGAAACTGATGATCAAATATTTATTTTGAAACTGTACCATGAATTGGTTTTTACTAAAAATGAGAGTACTGTGATTATTGGTTCTTATGTGCAGCAACTCCACAATCTATGTTATACTCTCAGCAGTCTTATTTATATATGTTATTGGTGTAACTATTACTCTGTTGGTAGTTTTTTCACTCTATGTGGAAATGTAGTCCACCTCCTGAGGAAAAAAGAAAAAAACAGTGGCACTTAATGCCATTATTCCCACAGAGTTTCAGAAATCAGCACAAAACTTCTCATGTTAATCTCACAAATGCTGTTATTTCAAATTTATTTCATTTCAAAACAATATTCAGTGTCTTTTAATGAAACACAGAAGCTGAAACAAGGTCAACGCGGTACAAGAGGGAGTGGAGAATGGGCTCAGGATAAAGGAGCTAGCTGAGGCTGGAGGGAAACTAGGCTACTAGTAGTTACATGCATATTTGAAAGGAGAGTCTTGCACCTCCCATGGATTGGAGGGTGTTCTGAAGGTCATACACTTGTTTTCTTTTAGAAGCACTTCAGAAAATTAGTGTACAGAAATTTAGAAAATTTCTGTTGTGCATGTCAGGAGCAGGTTGTATAGATTTGGAGTAGACTAATCACTATTATTCTACATGAGTCTTTTGCCTTTATGCATCTTTAGCATATTTAGGGTTAAGTATTGTCTTTTACCTCAGAGTGTTAATTAGCATTCTGCAAAATGTGTGAGGGCCACTGGAATTATCCTGGGAATTTCATCATGGCTTAAAATCTTTGGGAAAATAATGAGGGAAAAAAGAATGTGATAGTAACGGAAAAAAGAAAAAAAAATAAAAGGAAACAAAGCTTATGTATATAGGGAGTAGGGGGTTGCAGGGTGGGTGGGGGAAGGGGAAAAATGAGAATCAAGTCATGTCATATTCTGGTAAAAACTCAATGTTGAATGCTATGATGATGTGTATTCATAATGTACCAATAAAGACTTGAATAATAATTTAAAAAGAAGAAAGCATTTTCTGTAAGTACTCCAAACTTCGTAAGTTACCTTACAAGAAAAAAATAAGGATTGCTTAATTTGGTAGAGGAGATTTTTTGTTTTGTTTTCTCAGTATTACTTTATAGATTTATAGGTGGTGTTTTTTGTTTTTTTGAGACAGGGTCTCGCTTTGTAGTTCAGGCTGCCCCTGAACTCAGCTTCAAACTCACATCACAGCAATCCTCCTGCCTCTGCCTCCCGAGTGCTGCGATGACAGGTGTGAGCCACCACGCCCAGCACTGTGGTATGTGGTACTGGTTGCTGCTGGGCGTGAGTCTCCACACCCAGTATTGTTATATGTTACTGGGGATGAACTCGGGCCTTTGCGCTTGTAAGACAGGCACCGGAACCACTGAGCTAATTAAAAGAATTAACTTTTAGGTAGAAAAAAGCCAATATTTAACTTTTTGGTTGACAAATATCATTTTGAAAAAAAACCTCACATCTATATTTCTCCTCTCCTATTCCTAAAGCCCTGTTAAGCTATATATTTCAGTTTTGAGTGCTTAACTAAGTTGTGACTATGGCCATCATACCGACAATTCATATGGAAACATTTGCTGTCCTCAGTGTTACTATTTTTTAGATGCATACTGTGTGCCGGATGCCACGCCTAGCCTGTTACTCTCTTCTTTTTAACAGTTAGAAATGTACTTACATCAACTTAATGTACTTTTGGTTAAATCTTCATAGCACTTTTTCCTCCAGTACAAGATAATGAAGGCTTGTGGTTGTAGGAGGGCTCTTATAGGATCTTTGCCATCTACCTAGATTCTCCTTGGAAGCAATAAATCAGTCTGTGGTCTTTGGGATGAAGCAGTGAACACTGTACTTGAAGCTAGTACTGTACATGAGGCCCGTACTCCATACTTACATCTTATTAGCTCTGATTTAGCTCTCTTTTCCTTAATTGGGCTCAGACTTTTGTAACTCAGTTTGTTTTCGCCTGCTTATTTTCTTTTTTTTTTTTTTTGAGACAGGGTCTCGCTTTTGTGGTTCAGGCTGGCCCTGAGCTCAGCCTCAAACTCACATCACAATCCTCCTGCCTCTGCCTCCCGAGTGCTGGGATTACAGGCGTGAGCCACCACGCCCGGCACTGTGGTATGTGGTACTGGTTGCGGCTGGGTGTGGGGTCTCCACACCCGGTATTGTTATGTGGTTACCGGGGAATCAAACCCGGGCCCTTGCGCTTGCAAGACAGGCGCCGGAACCACTGAGCTAACTCCCCGGCCCTTTCCCCTGCTTATTTTCATTCCTCCTGTTGTGTCTGCCATCCACGGTTAACATGAAGATGTTTGTTAAATTTGGTTTTTTTATTTTATTTTTATTTTTATTTTTATTTTTTGAGACAGGGTCTTGCTTTGTAGTTCAGGCTGGCCCTGAGCTCAGCCTCAAACTCACATCACAGCAATCCTCCTGCCTCTGCCTCCCG
>PVIR01038201.1:0-14672 GCA_004026965.1 Petromus typicus
AGAGGTGGGGAAGAAGGCAGGGATGGCTTTTTATTTCCATTAGCCATGTATGACTTCTCACCAGGCCTTTCCAAAACACTGCACACAGTCTGGAACCTGACCCTGGCTGGCCCATGACCCCTTAACACTAACTTTGCCCAAGACTGTGAGCCACTGACCCTGGGCCTGAGGTCAGAAGAATTTGCGTAGGCCCTGAGAGAACCATTTGAGTCATTTCTTAGTTTTCTGTCCATAAAATGAGAACAATCATTTCTACTCTCAGTGATTTCTGCCTGTTGTTAGCTCATTCGAAAAACTATTTCACCATCATGTGTCAGACTGTGTGTGGGAGAGCAATGCCTGTGGCTGGAATAGCATGTCTGAGACATGTTGGCAAAGACCTGGGCCACGCAAGACCTCGGTTCTCTTGTCTGTAAATAGGATCAGTGGCTTCCTGATATAGGTTATATACAGGTTTCTCCCATGTGTGTGACTGGTATGTAGCTAGCTTACAGCCTGGTGTTACTATGAATGGTTATTCTCACATACATGGTATAAAATATAAATGGGTTAATAATGATCATTTTATAATAATGTAAAAGAATTGCGATATCAGTGACAATATTCTTACAATTAGATAAGAGCAAGACACTCATAGGAGAATGACCACAGATAATAACAACATACTTTACATTTCCAAATGCTAGAGAATTTTGAAAGGTGCTGCCATAAGGAAATAAGTATTGGAGAAGACAGATATGTCCATAATTTGATTTTAATATACAATGTATACAGGTGTCAAAACATTACATGGTAATCCATTAATAAGTACAATCTTTATATGTGTTAATTAAAAACTAATTTTATAAATATTCTACATCCTTCAATTGTTTCATTCGTCTCTGAACCCGGTATCTCCCCAAATACTGGGCACACAGAAAGTGTTCACAGCTGTATGAGTCCCTCTTGCACAGCTGTCTTCTGTGGCACTCAGTGGCCTGAGCAGTGCTGCGCTTCTCACCCTACATCGTCCCTTCCCTCCTGTACCTCCTCCATCCCAGCAGGACTTCAGAGGGTCCCCCTGGGACAGGAAGTCAGGAATCCCACTCTTACTTTCCAAGCTCAGAAGAAAGTGACAAGGCAGACATACACATAGGAAATCATTCCTCCCAGATTAAAGAAACAACCCAATCAAACATTTAAAGGCAAGCAAAATAAAAACATAAAAAGTTAGAGAAGAAACTAGTGGATGATTTATTTACAGTCCTGGAGCATATAAGGCCTTTAACTATGACCCCAAACCCAAAGTCTATAAAAGGAAAGATTGATAAACAGATTCCAAAAATTAAACAAGCAATCAAACAAATAACCTTCCTCATGGAAACAAATACCTTAAGAAAAGTCCAAAGACATATGAAAAATGGGGATGAAACACTTGCAATTCCTCTATGAGGGAAAAACAGGAAGGGAAAGACCAACTACTCAGTAGGAAAATGAGCAAAGTTCATGAAGAGAGTCTATGGACAGATGTATCACATCAAGATGCACGCTGTCATTCAGAAAGGATAGGCCTGCTGCGGTCACATGGGTAACATCTTCCTCCAAGAGTTTTTCAAATCCAGAGTGTTAAGAACACCCTCTACAGAAGCCTCTCAATAGGATGAGATCCCATTTGTTGATTTCTTCTGCCAATTCTGGTGCTATAGAAATTTTGTTCACGGGGCCGGGGATATAGCTCGGTGGTTCCGGCGCCTGTCTTGCAAGCGCAAGGACCCGGGTTCGATCCCCGGAAACCACATAACAGTACTGGGTGTGGAGATTCACCCCAGCGGCAACCAATACCACATACCAGTGCCGGGCGTGGTGGCTCACGCCTGTAATCCCAGCACTCGGGAGGCAGAGGCAGGAGGATTGCTGTGATGTGGGTTTGAGGCTGAGCTCAGGGCCAGCCTGAACCACAAAGCGAGACCCTGTCTCAAAAAACCTTAAAAAAAAAAAAGAAATTTTGTTCACAAAGTCTTTCCCTAAGCCAATGTTTTCAAGAGTTTTATCCAGCCTATTTTGCAGCAGGTTTAGTGTGTCTGTTTTAATATTTAGGTCTCTAATCCACTTTGATTTTAGCTTGGTACATAGTGAAAGAGATAGGCCTAGCTTTAGTCTTTGGCAGGATAAAGCCCAGTTTTTCCAGCACCATTTGTTAAAGAGGCTGTCTTTCTTCCATCAAGAATTTTTGGTTCCTTTGTCAAAGATAAGGTGGCTCAGTGTATCTGGAGTTGTTTCTGGATCTTCTAATCTACTTCACTGATCCTCAGGTCTGTTTCTTTGCCAGTACCATGCAGTTTTTATCACAGTGGCTTTATAGTATAGTTCCAGGTTGAAGATCGTAATACCCTCTACTATGTCCTTGTTGTTTAGAACAGCAAAGGAAATCACCAGCAGAACGAAAAGGCAACCAACAATATGGGAAAGAATCTTTAACAGCTGTTTCTCAGACAAAGGGCTACTATCTAGAATATATAAAGAGCTTTAAAAAATTAGCTTACCCAAATTTAAAGACCCAATTTAAAAAATGGGCATCTGAAATGAACAGATACTTTTCAGAAGAAAAAGTAAGAGCAGCTAAGATGTATATGAAGAAATGCTCCACATCACTGGTCATTCAAGAGATGCAGATGAAAACAACACTGAGATTTCATCTCACTTCACGATGAATGGCTGCTACCTCAAAACCAGCCAGCAATAAGTGTTGATGAGGCTGCAGAGAAAAAAGAACCCTTTTTCACTGCTGGTGAGAATGTAGATTCGTACACCCTCTGTGCAAATCAGTGTGAAGATTTTTCAAAAAGCTAGGATTAGAGGTCCCATTTGACCCAGCCTTTGCTCTACTAGGTATATACACAAAAGAATTAAAAGATTCATATCACAGCGACATGTGTGTACCCATGTTTATATCAGCTCAGTTTGTGATTGCTAAATCTTGGAAACAAACCAAATGTCCATCAACTGGAGGCTGGATAAAGAAGATATGGTTCTTAGGCCAGGAATTTAGCTCAGTGGTTCCAGTGCCTGTCTTGCGAGCACAGGACCCGGGTTCAGTACACACACACACACACACACACACACCCGGTAACCACATACCATACTGAGCATGGAGACTCACCCCAGCAGCAATCAGTACCACATACCACAGTGCTGGGTGTGGTGGCTCACACCTGTAATCCTAGCACTTGGGAGGCAGAGGCAGGATTGCTGTGATGTGAGTTTGAGGCTGATCTCAGGGCCAGCCTGAACTACAAAGTGAGAACCTGTCTCAAAACAAAACAAAACAAAACAAAAAGAAGATATGGTTCTTTTATAGAATGGAGTATTATTCTGCTATTAAAAATGATAAGAGTGGCCGGGGAGTTAGCTCAGTGGTTCCGGCGCCTGTCTCGCAAGCGCAAGGACCCAGGTTCGATTCCCCGGTAACCACATAACAATACTGGGTGTGGAGACCCACACCCAGCAGCAACCAGTACCACATCCACAGTGCCGGGCGTGGTGGCTCATGCCTGTAATCCCAGCACTCGGGAGGCAGAGGCAGGAGGATTGCTGTGATGTGAGTTGGAGGCTGAGCTCAGGGCCAGCCTGAACCACAAAGCGAGACCCTGTCTCCAAAAACCTAAAAAAAAAAAAAAAAAAATGATAAGATTGAGTCATTCATACTCAAATGGATATACCTTCAGGACGTCCTCCTAAGTGAAATAAAAAGGTCACAGATGTGTAAATATCATATTTTTTCTCTGGTATGAGAAAATGAAGATGCAAATGATTTCTAGTATTACAGAGAAAATATTTAAAAGGAAAGAGAGTGTAGGAATAAATAATGAAGGGAAAAAGAATGTGATAGTAATTTTAAAAAAGAAAACAAAGTTTATGTATATAGGGGTGGGGGTTTTGGGTATGTGGGGGAAGGGAAAAAATGAGAATCAACTCGTGTCATATTCTGGTACAAACTCTCAATGTTGAATGTGATGATGATGTGTATTTAAAATGTACCAATAAAGACTTGAATTTAAAAATAAATAAATAAGTAACACCCTCTAGTGGCAAACCCATAAGGAAAACAGCACTCTTGTTCATTTTTTTTTTTTTTCCTGGTACTGGAGATCAAACTCAGGACCTTATACTTGCAAGGCAGGTGCAGCACCATTGAGCTAAATCCCTGGCTCTCTCGCTCATTATGGAAGGAGAGTAAGTTGGGCTGAGCCTCACGGAGCACCAATGGGCAACATCTGTCAGAATTACTGATGACCCAGAGCCTAGGATTTAGCTCAGTGGTTCCAGTCCCTGCCTTGCAAATGCAAGGTCCCGAGTTTGATCCCCAGTAACCACATACAATAATGCTGGGCCTGGTGACACGCCCACCAGCAATCAGTACTACACACCACAGTGCCAGGTATGATAGCTCAGCCCTGTAATCCCAGCATGCAGGAGGTAGAGGCAGGAAGATTGCTTGAGTTCAAGGCTTGCCTGGGCTACATAGTGAGCTCAGGGCCAGCCTGAACTACAATGCGAGACCCTATCTCATAAAAAAAAAAAATCTTATGACCCAGGGGTAAAGTCCTACAGGGCAAACTGACGAAGGCATTGCAGCAGTGTTTGTAATAGCTAAAGGTTGGCAGTAACCGGAATATCCAGTAAGGAGGATTAACTGACTAAGCTGTGTATACTTAGCTACTAAACCATTATGTAACTGTTTTAAAAGATCATGAAGCAGGGCCAGGGATTTAGCTCAGTGGTTCCAGCGCGTGTCTTGCAAGTGCAAGGACCCGGGTTCATTCTCTGGTAACCACATACAATACTGAGCCTGGAGACTCACATTCAGCAGCAATCAGCACCACATACCACCATGCCGGGCCTGGTGGTGGCTCACGCCTGTAATCCCAGCACTCGGGAGGCAGAGGCAGGAAGATTGCTATGATGTGAGTTTGAGGCTGAGCTCAGGGCCAGCCTGAACCACAAAGCAAGACCCTCTCTCAAAAAAAAATCATGAAGCTGCTGAGGACGTAGCTCTGTGGCAGAGTTCTTGCCTAGCATGTGTAAGGCCCTGGATTCAGTCCCCAGTGCCCCCCCACCCCACGAATCACTGAAGACATAACCTTTGTATACACTTATCCACAGAAGCATTACCAATGAGCCAGAGAGAGGAAATGTTCACCAGTCAATGAATGGATAAACAAAATGTGATATATTCATAAATGAGTATTAATTAACCATGAAAATGAATGAAGTTCTGCTACATGCTACACCATGGACAAATATTGAAAATGTTGCCTTAAGAGGGAACAGCAAGTGACAATATGCCACATACCACCTATTTGACTGCGATAAAATGCCCCCAACAGGCAAAACCACAGAGGTAGGAAGAAGGTGAGCAGTGATCTAGGGTGAAGATGGGCAGTAGTGAAGGGAGACTGCACTTTTCTTTGGAGTGTGGAAATGTTCTGAAATTAAAGCAAAGTGATGGTTGTGCAACTCAGTAAATATACAAAAATCATATATTGTATGGTTTAAGTGGATGAACTTTAGAGCATGAAAATTATGTCTCATAAAGCTGTTTGTCTTGGGATGGTGGACACGGAGCAGATGGGGGAGAGGAGGGAAGGAGGACTTCCTGTTGGATGTCTTTCTATCCTTTCTGGGTGTCAAACTCTATGACTACACTCCCTGTCCAAATGCGAATTCCAAACTATAAGGATCAAGTAAAATGTAAAAAGGCATGAGAGGGACAGAACTGACGCCCCCCCTTGGACATACTGCAAACTGATCGCTTAGAGGACAGCAGGTTTGGTGGCACAAGAACAGCTCATGGCTCATTCACAGCCTGAGAGCCACCCAAGCCACTGACCACAAGGAGGATTCTCAACTGACCACAAGGTGCTCTCTTCCCCTACTCCCACCTGGATCTCTGTGAGCCACCCGATCATCACCTGTGATCCCGGAGCCACCATCCCGAGCCAGAGAAGGGTGGGAAGTCCCCGAAAGTGACACCAGTTAGAGGGAACAAAAGCCTGAGAAAGAAGCTCCCTGACAGTCAGGGAGCAAAGGGAGAATTCTCCTCACTCACTCACAGAGCCTGCGGCTAGGCTCACAGTGGGTGTTGGCAGGGCTCGGACCAGGGGGAGGCTCTCCGTGTACCCCAAAACCAGAGAGTAGTCACAGGGATGACCTTAGAGCCCTCCTCTGGGCCTTCTGTAGCCTTCACTTAGCTAGTTAGTAGGTGCTATATACCGAGAAAGATCTCCCGTGGTGAAAGCAGTTAGAAAAACGCTTTCAAAAATACTTTTAAAGAAAGTCACATTAGTGGCTTACATTACCCAGAAAAGCCCTGAGCCACATCACCGCCATGGTTTGGTGGGTCCCCTCCTCCCCTGCTTGTCACCGATAAGTGTCCCAACAGATAGGAGAAAACAGTTCTGCCCCAAACCTGAAGCAAACTGGGCTCAACACTCACTTTTGAAGACTTCAGTCAAGACATTTTTATTTTTCCAATCAATTTATGCCTTTGTAAAATGGACATAAAACAAGCTGAGCTACTACTCTGTTCTGATTACCTTGAAAGAGGAAGGAAAGACTTGAATTTCTCGGTAGCAGTTTAGCAAGATTGTTTATGTGAACATTCTCAACATCATTGTTAAAGTAAAAATACTCCAACAGTTTAGGAACAGAATGAGATATGAAACTACAGTGGTTGGCCTGCAATTTATTTCTTGTATGCAAAATATTTTCCTATTTGAGCAAAACAGTATCATATGTTCTATTAAATAAACTGATGTGGCACATTTGCGTTCTCTAGTTTTATATTTCTGTTCAAACTTAATCTGCAAAGGCTTAAGCTTTTATTGTCGTATGAGAACTACAAGTAAGAAAATTATATCCCTCTTTGATGTTGGTAAAAAGATAAGAAATAGTCAAATAAAAATATTTTCAGTTAAGTAAAAGTCAAAGCATCTTTTTAAGCTGCGGGCCTTCTCAGAACCTTTGCTTGTGATTCTTCTAAGAGGGTCTGACAGAATCAGATTTTTGTGTTATTGAGGGATGTATAGGGGGTGGCAGTTGCTCTCTGCATCACAGGCTAGGGGAGGCTCTCCGCCAAAGTTGCAGAGCCAATCTGTGAACAGTGGGAGCTGGAATTACTTCCTTTCTGGCTGGCTGATCCATAGCCCAAGGCAGGTTCTGGATTCCAGGCTCTCAGCTCCTGGTCCCGGGGCCCAGGGTGATTACATCCTGTGTCAAGGAATCTTCCGTCACTGCCGTGTCCCGCTGTCTAAGAAATTTGCTGCACATGAGCCCTCGGCTCGGAATGTGTCTGGAGAAGTGGCTGCAGGACACAGATGACAGCAAGAGAAAAGATGTGCGCCAAGCCCAGGCTGTGCAGGACAGGCCCGGGGCCCAGGCTGCACCCTTCCCCACACGGGCCTTGGGACTACCAGCAGGGAAGGGCAGGAGCCCTCTCATCTGCTCTAGACAGCAAGATCTTCCAGGTAACTTCTGCCTTTGAGCAAACCTTTAAAACCTGCGCTGATGAAATGCTACAGGATAAACAATACGTTTCCTTAATGAATAATCAACAAGGAAAAAAGACAATGATAATAATGAGCCAGGACGGAAACTTGACTAGGTTGAAACATACAACCAAGAGTCTAATGTGGGGTACGTTGGAATCCTGCTTTGAACAAGTCAGCTGAAAAAGACCCTAACAGGACAACTAGGTATGTCTGGACACTGATTACCACTTAGCCTTTTGTAGTAGTAATGGCCTGTTGGCTAGTTTGGGGGATTGTTTAGAATTTTCAGGAAATGAATCGAGATATGTATAAACCACACCATCTGATTTTGGGGATTTGCTTTAAAATGGTCCAGTGAAAGGGGAAATTGGGGGCATATCATCCCAAAGGGAACAATCTTATCTATCCCACGTTGGTTCCTCGCCCCACAAAGCAAGACCACACCCCAAAGGGTGCAGACTAGAGCTCTGCCCATGCTTGGCAAAGGTCAAGGGCCCCTCCAAACCCCCATCACGAGACCCCTTGCCACCTCCCACCAGTCCCTGCTACTCACAATGCACCTCTGGCCCCTGCAGCTCTGGTCCCTTGTCTGCTCTGGCCCAAACTACTCATTACTCAGGGGGTTTATTATTAGCCTGAGATTTGATTAGTGCCTAGGCTTTGCTTCCTGGGTTTTCCCCTCAACCTGGAGGATGTAAATCAGCCACCTCCCTCCCACCTCTGCGCCTGCGCACTCAACCCCAGCAGCCTGGTTGGGCAGCGCAGGTGCAGCTCCCTAGGTCCCATTAGTGCTGTCCACTCTTCTGCACAGAGCAGCCCCCTACTCCACTCCACCCCCATTTATAGGATGACAACATCGCTGGTGTGGCTCAGGTAGTTTCAGTGTCCTCTGGCCCACCTCAAGGTCAATCTCTTACTCCACCCCAAACTCCAAACCAGGCCATCTCCTGGGGAGTCTAACCTAAGATGTTTGCATGGCTCAGGCTCTTCCTCTGTCTTGGACTTACTTCCATTTCATTACTCGGTCCTCTCCTTCAGTCCCTTCTTCAGAACTCATTGGAGGCCTCACTGCCTCCCAGAAGCCATCCCTGGCACCCCCGTCCACTAGGTGCTCATTTTTTGCCCTTCCTTAACCCTCTCTTCACACCTATCACAGCACTGAAGAGGCTGAGGAGTAGAGCCAAGCAATCTGAGTTTGAGTCTTGAGTCTGCTACGTATTAGCTGTAGGCTTTGATGATAATTTATGTAGATAGGTTCTGTGCATCCATGTTCTGCTCTGTGAAATGGGTATAAAAACATTTCCTATCTCATAAGAGGAGTTAGCCGTCATGTACTTAGCAAGTTCAGGACACATTCACTTCTCCACAAATGACAGCAAGGATTAGCACTGTTGCCCTTATATATATTGCAGCTTTGTTCTCCCGCCTTCCCAATCCTTCTGAAACCTTCCAGGGAGGAGGAGAAGCCCACCGGGCACTTTCTAGTGCATGACAACAGTACTCTTAGTAGTCCAGATACAGAATTGACCTGCCTATCCGTCAGCAGATCTGGATAAGGAAGACGTGGCTCTTATCCCCCAGGAAATACTGTTCAGCCTTTATAAAGAAAGAAAGTCTGTCATTTGCATCAACATGGATAGAACTGGAAGATACTATGTTAAGTGAAACAAGCCAGGGGCAGAAAGATGAGAGGTCCAAATGCTCTGACTCCTGTGGAATCTAAGGAAGTTAACCTCAGCAGTTATGAGCAGAATGGTGGCTACTAGAGGCCGGGGAAGGAGAGAGGTTGGCAAAAAGTATCAAGTCAACTGGACAGAATGTGTAAGTTCGTTCTAGAGTTTTATGGTGTACTAGGGTGATTATAGGTAAAAGTAATGTGCAGCTGTAAGTAACTAGAAGAGGGCTGGGGGTAGCTCAGTGGTAGTGTGCTTGCCTCTGAGCTCTAGGTTTGACCAGCAGTACCAGACAGGGTGGGGGAGGGGCCGGGTTCAATTCATCAGTGGGCAGAGTTTTAAAGGATCCTGCTGAGGGCCAGAAGTGACCTAAAGATGCATGAATTTGCTGTCTGTTGGAGGATGTGACTGAGTGGCCCCATTTCTGAGAGCAATCTGCCAGGCCTATTAAAATATACAACAAAGGCTGGGCGTAGTGGCTCACATCTGTAATCCCAGTACTTGGGGGGCAGAGGCAGGAGGAGTGCTGTGAGTTCAAAGCCAGCCTGAGTTCAGGCTGTGAACTCAGGATGTGAGTTCAGGGTCAGTCTGAACTACAAAGCAAGACCCTGTCTCAAAAGATTTTTTAAAAAAGCTAAAGAACATACATCTTCCCCTGCAACCCAGACATTCTCCTTCTCGAAGCCCTGTTACTGATAGCAGGAGACTGAGAACCAGCTAAATGTCCATTCAAAATGGGGAAAAAATGAGAATCAAAATGTGTCCGGTACTGGTACAAACCCTCAATTGAATGTGATCATAATGTACATATAAAATGTACCAATAAAATCAAATTAAGTAAATATGTCCATCCAGGGTATGGCTAGTAGCAGGAGCACAGGCCCTAAAGATCAGGATACACAACAGCTGAAGGAATGACATGGATCTATGAGCTTGTCAGGACAGACTATAGCATGAAAAATGTCTTTTATAGCATGATACTTGCCTTTTAATAAAACAACACCAAGGCCAGAGATTTAGCTCAGTGGTTCTGGTGCCTGCTTTGCAAGTGCAAGGTCCCAGGTCCAACCCCAAGTAACCATATACTGTTGAGTGTGATGCCACATGCCCAGCAGCAATCAGTACCACACACCACAGTGCTCGGCGTGGTGGCTCACAGCTGTAATCCCAGCACTAGGGAGGCAGAGGCAGGAGGATTGCTGTGAGTTCAAGGCTAGCCAGGACTACATAGTGAGCTCAGGGCCAGCCTGAACTACAAAGCAAGACCCTGTCTCAAAAAACTTTAAAAAAAGCAAACTGCATGCACAAATGCGCACACATAATCCTGGTCTATGCTGTCCAGGATCATGTGCCTGGGATGCAGGGCCCAAAAATTCTGAAGGACATAAGGACAGTGGCTTGTCTTAGCACTCCAGAGCTGGAGATGATGTTCAAAGGGGATATTAGCAATACAAGAAGATTCATATCTGTTGGTCAATAATTGTGAAATAGAAAGTACTCAAAGCAAAATGTCATGAAGGGGTAAATAATAAGGGGAAAAATAATGAGATCAATAACAAAAAAGAAAGGAAACAAAGCTCATGTATATAGGGAGTGGGGTGGTAGGGTGAGTAGGGGTATGGGGAAATAATGAGAATTAGGCTGTGTCATATACTGGTTCAAATTCTCATTGTTGAGTGCAATCATGATGTGCATATGTAATGTACCAATAAAGATTTCAATTAAGAAAAAAAAAAAAAGTGGGCCGGGGATTTAGCTCAGTGGTTCCGGCGCCTGTCTTGCAATCGCAAGGGCCCCAGTTTGATCCCTGGTCCCCCGGTAACCACATTCAATACTGGGCATGGAGACCCACGCCCAGCAGCAACCAGTACCACATACCACAGTGCCGGGCATGGTGGCTCACGCCTGTAATCCCAGCACTCAGGAGGCAGAGGCAGGAGGATTGCTGTGATGTGAGTTTGAGGCTGAGCTCAGGGCCAGCTTGAACTTACAAAGTGAGACCCTGTCTCAAAAACAAAAAGTAACCAAACTACAACTGGGTTTTGAAGGAGGAGACCAACAGACTCCATTGCCAGGAACAAGTCTGCCTGTGGAAATGGGCAAGCCCCTCGTTTCTGTTGAATGCCCACGCTGTGTCCCCCCTACCTTCCAGACTGGTGCTTTACTCCCTTGAAGACATCTGGCCCGCTGAGGCTCACTCTTTCAGAAACTCGTGTCTACCTGTTGAGCAGAGTGTGCCTTCCAGCAAGGGAACTGGCCTCAGCCAGTCTGGTCCTGCTGTTCAGGGCCACACGCCACCTGGTCAGAGCACTTCGAGGTTTCAGGGTCAGCAAGAGTCCTGTGTACAGTGGGAGCCAGACAAAGCCCCGTGAGCCTGATGCTGAGGCGGTGTGGAAGGATCGAGTCCCTCCTATCTCAGCAGATCACTTTTTGGACGCTTCGTTGGCAGAAGCTCCTTCAAACAGCCGTGGAGGTTTCTGAACCTCATTCTTCACTTTCCAAACCTCATTCTGAAAGCAGCCTTTGTTGGGCTGTCCTCGGGGGTGGGCAGGCTTCTAATTATAAACTGTACAGTCAAGGCCACAGGGGAGTTTTAGAGCCTCTAGCTCGGGAGGCTGGTTCACTTATATATGTGACTTTACATAAAATGTGAAAATGCACGTGAGGAAGGAAAGTTCAGTGTAAAAGGAAATATTGTGAGAAGTAAATTTCTCTCTTCTCCCAGCACTTTAGACCCATCATTTCCAGCCTTCTGGCCATGCCCAGCCTGCAGGTGCATGTATGTATCACTGGATGATAAATTTCCCCTCTTTTTCCCCGATCTTCTCCTTCCACAACTTTTTTTACACATTTGCTAGTTTATACTAATTAAACACATTGTTTTGCATGAGATTTTTTTCACTTAATAAATCTTAGCATTCCGGCCAGATCATTTTTAACAAGTTCTTAAATTACTCATTTCAACCAGACATGGTGGTGTACACCTATAATCCCAGTCCTTGGGAAGCTGAGGCAGGAGAATCACAAGTTCAAGCTCAGTTTGGGCAAATTGGTGACTTACCAAGACCCTGACTCAAAATTTTTAAAAACTTTTTAAAATATTGGAAATATACCTCAGTGCAGAGTTCCTGGGCTGGGGATTTAGCTCAGTGGTGCTGGCGCCTGTCTTGCAAGTGCAAGGACCGGGGTTCTATCCCCCAGTAACCACATAACAATACTGGGCATGAAGACTCACCCCAGCAGCAATCTGTCCCACATACCACAGTGCCGGGCGTGGTGGCTCACGCCTGTAATCCCAGCACTTGGGAGGCAGAGGCAGGAGGATTGCTGTGATGTGAGTTGGAGGCTGAGCTCAGGGCCAGACTGACCTACAAAGGGAGACCCCATCTCAAAACAAAATAAAACAAAACAACAACAACAAAAAAAAAAACAGAGTTCCTGAGTTTAATTCCTAGTACACAAATTAACAGTACTAATTTAAAAAATAAAATATGTAAAATAAAATGTTCACTAGAAGTAATGATAATAGGAAGAATGTATGTACTACTCACTGTGTTCCAGACATTAATCTATATCTGTTGGTTTAATAAATATTTTACTTTCCTCATTTCCCTTTGAAAGACTAGAGCTACGTAAATGAAAACATGCAACCACAGAGATTGCTTTCGTGTTGGCCTGTGTGTCCCAGGAATACACACCAGGGTGTCACAGGTTTTTCATCTGAAGACCCTGTTGATTGAGGCTGTACCACATAGCTTCTCAGTCAGTTCTATAAGTAAGAGAAAAGCAAAAATATCCAAAATAGGATATTTCTTAGACATGCAGTGAAAGCCTCATTTTCATGATGGCGATTTACATAGACCACTCACATGTGCCAGATCTCCTCCGTTGCTAACTGAGCTGATCCTACCACTGGCACTCATTTCTCAGAAATGACAGGTACCATTATTTTAGCAAAACTCAATTCAAAGAAAGAAACAGCTGCTTCTTTATAACAGTCCCCAACCTTCTGTGGAAAGACCGAGGTGTTCTTTTTTATTTAAAAAATTTCCCTCAACTTCTTTCTTTCTGTACTAGAAACTGAATCCAGGTCCTGTTCCTGGCCCAACACATTTTTTAAAAAAATATTTTAAAAGAGGATCTTACTACTTCACTAATTTACCCGAAATGGGTTCAGACTTAGGATTCTTCTGCCTTTGCTTCCCAAGGGGCTGGGATTAAATACGTACAGTGCCACCTGATCACCTCTCCCTGTTTCAGCAACTCTTCACCTTTGAAGATCTATCTGTCCACATCTGTTTCTGTCTCAACCAAGCTCCCTTCCCGTGGAGGGACTGAAAGTAACAGGCAGACCTCATGACAAGACATCGCCATGTGCTTAGGCAGATACCTATCCGCTTGGAAAATGGATGTTCTAAGAATGAAAGAAATAAGGTGGACATTTTCTTACATGATATTGCTATCACACCCATAGCAGTCAACAGTTAATTGTTCCAGAATAGCTCATATCTAGCCTATAAGCAAATATTTCCAGTTATTCCTGGGAGCTTTTCTTGCTGACTCCTTTTGAATCAGAATCCAACTGGAGATTGTACTTCTCTGCTATTTCTTCTTTGTCTTTTGCTCTTTTATCTTTTCTTTTTACCTTCTTTTCCTTTGGGGGATTTGTTAACACCGACTGATGAAGAAGCTTGGAGTATCCCATGTCTAGTCTCACTGATGGTTTTCTCTAGTCCTGTTGAGCATGTTTCTCTGTGCTCTGGAAGTTCCTGGAGCCCCACAAAGCCAGCTTTTCCCCCACAGGTGTCCTCATGGCAGGTATACTGCCCTCTTTGTAATTAGTATCATGTGTGCGTGATACTTGGGTGCCCTGTGAATATCCTGGTCCCCAACAGATAAGGTAACTTTAGTATTTGTTGATAGTCCTTTTAGAGTTCTGTTTGTTTGTTTTGGTTTTGGTACTAGGGATCAAACTCATGACTCTGTGCTTGCAAGGCAGGTGCTATAACCACTGAGCTAAATCCCTAGCCTTGAGGGTCCTTAAGAGAAATAAATGTCACATATTTAGTAAATGTCAAGCTAGTGGCTTTCTAAGCCTACCATTTCTGTCTGTGAAGGAAAGCCTTCTTTTTTGCTATGGTTTGAGTAAGTGCTTCCCAAAGGCCTATGGTCCCCAGCTTGTGGCACAATCAGAAGGTGGCAGTATTGTTAACATGTAGGGCCATGTCACTGAGGCATGCCCTCCATGGGAAGGAGAGATAGACCTTTCCTCTCTCTTTCTTGGGTTACCATCTGCCATGAGGTAAGCAGTTTTCTTAGCCACATGCTCCTAACATGACATACTCTGCTACCACCAGCCTAAAGTAATACGCCAAATGACCATGGGCTAAACCCCTGACACCATCACCAAAAATATACCTCTTTTTTGGGAAGGGCTATTTGATGGGGATGGAACCCAGGGACACACACT
>PVIR01038202.1:0-14720 GCA_004026965.1 Petromus typicus
GCTCATCCAGTAACAGTGGCTAATATGTTGGTGTTGGCTATTTAGGATACTTTGCTAATAAACAATTCTCTTGATTCAGGAGCATCTTGTTCCCATATACCACCGGAATGCTCCAACACAGGTTAGTTGGCAGTTTTTGTTTTTATCTCATCAAATAGGCAGTTTCTATGATGAACTGAACTAGCTCACTATGACTGGCAATGAAAATACATGAACACCTGAGAAACTGGGAGGTATGGGAAAGGAGAGGTATCCAGGTTCTGAGGATATTTGCAACCAGCTACAGTTTTGTATTTTCTGCAGGCACAAATCCCAGCAACTTGATTGGTTTAAAGGTGAGTGGAGTGTTTTTGATACATTAAAAGTGTCCCCTTGCTGATTTTTAAAAAATGCCTCTTGAGGGCTGTGCATGATGACTTAAAGGAATCTCGTTCGGCTGATGACTTGCTGTTGAGATTGAGAAATCTGATCTTTTTAAGGTTAATAGCTTAGGTGGCTATATAACATGTAATCATTACTGAATGGATCTTGTGCATTTCAGATCTAGCACCTTATTTGAAGACCAGGAATGATTTCAGGTAAACATCTTTGTAAAGGTTGCTGTAGAAGCTCTGGATCTATTGGTGGCACTTCAGGTCTACATGGTCAGCTTTGAACTAATAAGTTACTACTGCTCACCCATGATGAGTTGAATACCGCCCCAGTCTGATCACTGTGACAGAAAGGTATTTTCTGAGTTGAGCTTGCTTTAGGAACAAGAAGTTAACAAATAGGCTTAACAGCCAGTAAGTTTGAAAACCAGCTACACTATTATGTACTCCTTTTCTCTAGCCAACAGTCCCAGCTTAGACTTCACTCCCAGTCCCTGGGCAGAAAAAGCAAATGATGTTTTGGTTTTGTCTTTTGAGACAGGGTTGATGCCATGTAGTTCAAGCTGCCCTGGAATTCCCAGTGATCTTTATGCCTCAGCCTCCTGAATGCTAGGATTACAGGTGTGACCCACCATTTCTCAGGTCGCGAGTCAGAGAGGTAAGTCCACATGACATGAATGTAAGGTAAATTAAGCTAAAAATTCCCGGTGATGAGGCATTCACATGTCTTACCTCCTGTCCTAGCCCCAGAACCTGTAAAGGTGAACCCACTGGGGCTGGCTAGAAGAGAAGAGGAAAATTTGTTCCAGAAGGAACTGTCTGAGGGATCAACAGATTTTCTTTATCCAAGGAAGGAAAAAAAATTAGTTGCTAAAACATGGTCAATTTGTTTGTTTCCAGGAGTCAGAGAAGAACATGGTAAACCGAAGTGGAAGGTACCAACTGGTATCTATGAAGTATTTTAATAAATAAATGACATAGGTTTGGTGTTCCCAGAAGCAATGCATTTTGTGGCTGATCCCGAGACATGGCTCTTGTAAACCTGATTGTAGATATTTGCAACTTTCTGTCCACTGGTCAGTTTTCCTTTCCCTTTGCAGGAATCCAAGACCCCAAGAATGTTGGGTTTTTTGTACAGCTTAGCTGTTGAACTTGATGCAGTCACTTCCATCTCAGTAATAAAAATTGTTTTCAAACTTTGTGTGTCCTTTGCTTTGGAATGGTTCTTGGGTGCTAAATGCACCCAGCCCTGAATTCTTGGGAACAGTGCAACTGTCTGGCTTCATATTCTTGTGTATGAGCGTGCGCCCTAATATGGTATCATTACCAAGTGAGGGCACTACCGTTGAGCCCAGGTTTTCATGATGGATTTTGAGCTTCATACACCCTAATCCTAGCACTGAGACCCAAGTCAAGGGAAAGGAGCTTAGGCAGTTTGTCACAGCCCAGGCTCAGTGGTGTAGAGTTGGAAGCCCTAGATTCATTCCTTAGTTGTGCCCCCCTCAACCAGGCACAGAATGATAACTATTACAGGGGCAGAGTGGCTGCCTCCCTATGCATAGCTGAAAGTAAGTAGCCTGGTAATCCTCCCACCATCAAGTCGCTTTGCACCATTAGAAACAGTAATGCACACCAGGAAAGACTTGTTCTTCCATGCAGCTGGTTCCCTTTTATACGAAGGAGAGCCATTGAAGATCATTTGAAATAGATGGTTCTTCACTGGTTGTGGGGTGTTTTTTTTGGTCTCTTTAAGGGACAAGTAAAATCTGGGCATTTCTACTGCTTCTAGCCTAAGGGAGACTCATAAGGTACAAAAAGCTCCAGATGCAGGATGATTTCTGGCACAGTGGGCAACCTTTTTCTCCACCCAGGACAATGAATTACAAGTAGCAGTGCTATTTCCTTCAGCCTGGAAATTACGCTGGAGACAAGGAATCTGAAGGGATGGTGGAGAGTGAAGTGAGATGGATTCCTAAGTTGCAGCAGGCCCAGGGTGCTACAGTTTAGACTTTGCTGAACACTACTGTGACCTACAACACCTGACCCCTGTACCTCTGTCCTCATCTGTCACAAGTAGGGCTGGAGATGATCGAAGATGTTACCCAAGTCTGCCAGTCTGCCCCCACCCTACCCATTAATCTCTGATTTCTAAGGGCAGGAGAAACCAGTAGTGAGAAGACCTTCCAGAAGAGGCAGTGGTCATGCAGAATGACGGACCCAAAGCAGAGAAGCTGTTTCTTTAAGCGCATCACGACCTAACAAGATCTGTATGGCAGGGTCTTGGGGAGCCAGCCTCCCAGCCCCTTGGCTCTAGGTACCACTGTGTCTACAATTACAGCGTTATGTTACAGTAGCCGCGGGAGGGAAAACAGTTATTGATTCTATTTTCTTGCTGAAGACTAAATTGTTCTAGGTAAAGTAATGTTGACCAATAGACTTAGCATCAACACACCGGTAATCCCTACACCCCAGTACTGGGAAGGCTGAGACAGGATCATGAGTTAAAAGACCACTAAACTGTACGGTGATACTCTTGTCTCAAGTGGTAAGAAATAAGGTCATCCAGGTGTTTCAGCTTCCTCTATGGTGTTGAGTTTTACAATTACAAAAACTGGATGAATACCATTTTTAAAAACTGCTGTATGATTTAAGAGGTATAGTGTGGGTAGGAGCTATCACTGCTCTTAACAAGCTTTTGTTTTTTCCAGTTCCTGGGTATTAAGCCACAGCCCCAAGACCTTTATTACACCGAGGTCTTGCTAAATTGCTCAGGTGGCCTGGAACTTGGCATCCTCAGCCTCCATTGGTGTGTACCACAATTCTAGGCTTTTTTATAGTCTTTATACTACTTGACAATTGAAGATAGGGGTACCTGAATTCAAGAATTTCCATGATTCTGGTTGCTAACTGAATTGGACTAGAATCATTTAAGTTCAATGATTAGGTTCAGCATTGACTTCACAGGGAAATTTTAGTTCTCCAGTTTAGTCTACAGCCAAATGGAAGAGTTAAATTCATAAACTAAGCTCCCAGTGTATGAGTTTCATTAGAAACTGAGATTGAATTTAAAGTGTATGAAGTGTCATATATCTGTAGCTCCAGCTTTCAAGGGGCTGAGGCAGGAGGATCACTGAGAAAAGGATTTGAGACTAGCCTGAGCAACATAGAACCCTTGTCCCAAATAAAAACCAAACTGGCTTCATGGCACACATCTGTCATCCAGCATTCAGGCAGCTGAGGCAGGAGGATCATTGAGGTTGAAGGGCAGCCTGAACTACAGAGCAAGAACCTATCTCAACTAAAAAAGAAAGGTTAAATGCACCTATATGAAAAGAATATTCCACTGCATCCCTGGAACTTCTCTGCTTCTACATGCCACCTTCATCTCCTGCCAGGATGCTCCTGAGCCTTGTTTGAGTTGCCACCCAAGGTAACATTCAGAAGTTCTGAGAATTAGAATATGGGTGCCTGGGGTGGCAGTACTCTGCTTTTTGTAACCTCGCTGGGGCCTTAATTTAGTCCCTCTCTAGGGTCTCAGGAAAGTGTAAGAAATTTGTTTTTACTCTTGGGGATTTTGTTTTGTTTTGTTTTGTTTTCTCTTCCCGGTACTGGGGATTGAACTCTGGTCCTTGTGCTTCCAAGGTAGGTGCTGTAACGCTTGAGCTAAATCCCTAGCCCAGGAAATTTGTAACTACTTGCCATAATGCCAAGCCAGTGCTATAGGGCACAAGAATTTACCAGCAGACCTTAGGCAGGACAAAAGTTGATTCTCCTCACATTGAGGAAAGGCAGGCAAGCTTACAAGAAAGGAATTTGCAGTTGGTGTGAGAGGATAGAAAAGGGGCAGGGGGCTGGGAGCTGGGGAGGTGGGGATATAGCTCACAGGGCCCATGCTTGCCTGGCAAGCACAAGGTCAAGTTCAATTCCCAGTACTAAAAAGCTGGCAGGGCACAAGTCTCAGAAACCCATTTCTGGGGTGTGCTGCTCTCTGGTGGCCTGCAGGACATCCTGTGTCACTGGAGTCTAGCACCACAGCTGCAGGTTGTTTGGCCTCAGCAAAGCCTCTGTAGACCAAGAGACTGGTCTGTCCGTCCTGACCTGTGGAGATATACCATCTGCTCAGGAGGAAAGCAAGGCTTCTAAGCTTATCTCCTCTTGTTTTCAGTCCTCCCTGGTGCCGTGCTCCCTGATTGTCCAGGACCTTCTGGGCAGGTGTGAGCTGGCAGAGAAGCTGGGGCACTGAGGATTTAACCGTATGTCAGTACATTAGGGACATGAAATCACAGATTATCGGAAATGCTGCAAGTTGAAGTCCTACCTGTGAGGAAACCTCAGACCTTGGGTCTGCTTTGACAGAAGTTGACCTCAGTTTATCACCAGCTTGCACATTTGGATTAACAGTTTGCATGACAGCAAGACCAGAAGCCCTGTTTTGGCCAGGGACTGACAGCCAGGCTTTCCGTGAAGCAATTAAGAATTCGCTTGGGCCGGGGAGTTAGCTCAGTGGTTCTGGCGCCTGTCTTGCAAGTGCAAGGACCTGGGTTCGATTCCCCGGTAACCACATAACAATACTGGGCGTGGAGACTCACGCCCAGCAGCAACCAGTACCACATACCACAGTGCTGGGCGTGGTGGCTCACGCCTGTAATCCCAGCACTCGGGAGGCAGAGGCAGGAGGATTGCTGAGATGTGAGTTTGAGGCTGAGCTGAGTGCCAGCCTGAACCACAAAAGCGAGATTCTGTCTCAAAAAAACTAAAAAAAAAAAAAAAAAAAGAATTCGCTTAACTCAAAGTG
Source organism: Petromus typicus (assembly GCA_004026965.1). NCBI lineage: Eukaryota > Metazoa > Chordata > Mammalia > Rodentia > Petromuridae > Petromus > Petromus typicus. The sequence goes on from PVIR01038202.1 coordinate 5,167, forward strand.
CACGCACAGCTCTTGGTCTCTGTCTGATCCTACAGCAGCCCTGCCTGTGGCTTGAGAGAGGCACCTCCCCACATAATGGAGGAGAAACAAAGTTCCAGTGAATAGGCCAGTGTCAGACTCCCAGTTCTATGTTATGGCTCTGGCAGGGTGGTTCAGGCCTGTAGACCTAATATTTAGTAGGATGAGGAACAAGACCCAGGTACGAGCTGAAGGGTGCTGAGGATGTACCTCAGCGTGAAGAGACTAAGTAGAAAAATCTCAAAACCTAACTTTAAGCCGTTCAAATGGAGATGAATACCACACGCCTAGACAAGGACGCCCATGTGAGCATCAACGTCACAACTTCTATGTAAGCCAATTGCACGCATTGGAATAAGCAGAGAGGCCAGCTTATGCAAAATAAACGAACCAGTGAGTAGAGCTGCAGAAGATCGTATGTAAGGTCTGATTCCAAAAGTCTATCTCCTGTTATGAACTGAAAATAATAGAACATTGAATGAAAGTAGTATCACGGAGTAAAAGCAATTTAACCTTCATATCTTGAAATACATTATAATTGAAAGGAATTGGAAAAATAAGGCTTCCGGGAGGAAGACACACTCCATGCTTGTTTTTTAGCCTTTTGGTTAAGATAAGCATGGTTAGGGCCGGGGAGTTAGCTCAGTGGTTCCGGCGCCTGTCTTGCAAGCGCAAGGGCCCGGGTTCGATTCCCCGGTAACCACATACCATACTGGGCAGGGAGACTCACGCCCAGCAGCAACCAGTACCACATACCACAGTGCCGGGCGTGGTGGCTCACGCCTGTCATTCCAGCACTCGGGAGGCAGAAGCAGGAGGATTGCTGTGATGTGAGTTTGAGGCTGAGCTCAGGGCCAGCCTGAACCACAAAGCGAAACCCTGTCTCAAAAAACCTAAAAAAAAAAAAAAAAAAAAAAAAAGATAAGCATGGTTATCTGTGTTTATTAATTTAGTACACTATATCCTTTATCCAATAATACACTAAACAAGCACATAAGGCATTCATGACTTATATTGGTTTTGATCAAAAAGACAGGAACTTTTAGGGTGTGACTTTGTAGATGTGTTGCACATTTTAGGAAATATGTGTTAGTGGAAAGAACAGTACCTTAAAGAGGAGACGGAGGGCCAGGGACTTAGCTCAGTGGTTTCTGCGCCTGCCTTGCAAGCTCAAAGTCCTCAGTTGATCCCCGGAAACCACATACAACAATGCTGGGCATGGTGACTCACGCCCAACAGCAATCAGTACCACATAACACACTGCTGGATGTGGTGGTTCACGCCAGTAATCCCAGCACTCGGGAGACAGGAGGATTGCTGTTCCAGGTTCCAAGCTCGCCTGGACTACATACTGAGCTCAGGATCAGCCTAAACTACAAAGCAAAACCCTGCCTCAAAAAACAAAATAAAACTAGGAGACTTGATATTTCATAGTTGGTGTATCCTTTGAGAGTAAATGTTAACTGTACGGATTTGGCCTAATTTCATCACCCTAAATTTCAGCTGGAGGAACTAAAAATAACACCCGGACTGCCACTTTACACGGATTTCCATTTCATCCTTTACTATAGAATACTAACGCCTACGTACTAAACTGCGTCTCCAACCTTTGTTTTTTTTTTTAAGACAAGGTCTCCCTTTGTGGTTCAGTCTGGCCCTGAATTCACTATGTAGCCGAGGCCAGCCTCAAACTCATAGCATCCTCCTGCTCCTGCCTCCCAAGTGTTGGGATTACAGGCGTGAGCTACCACGCCTGGCAAAGTGGTATAGGGATACAGGGGATTGAACTGGGGACCTTGCGCTTGCCAGGTAAACGCTGGAACCTCTGAGCTAAATCCTCGACCTACAATCTGTCTTTGAGATAGGATAGGAGATAGATCTTTTTTTGTCCAATAAATAACACAATACATGATAGAGCACAGAGACGGAAGAGGACTGCTTCACACTTCCTTCTTCCCTCTCCAGTGCAAAAATGAAATGTTTAGACTTCTATAAATAACACATGTCCCAGTTTCATTTTCATAAAGCAAAATAAACGGTGCAGGCAAGAGTCATTAAAAACTACACACACACACACACACACACCGGGTTTTTTCACTTGATTGGAACGGAGATCTCAGCCGCCGGCCACTCAAACCACACCGGAAATGCTAGCCATCTCCGGTTGGTGACGCACACCATGCGCCGGAAGTCCGAGTAGGTAGCGTTAGGGTCTGCCATGGCAGCTACCTCAAGGTGCCGAAACCACGTGTGGGTCGGCACCGAGACAGGGATTTTGAAAGGTGAGTGCAGGTTTGGACATAGGGAGGTGTATGGGCCACTCTCCTGACCCTGAGACCGCTGACACCTCGTCCACAGGGGTGGACCTTCAGCGGAAGCAAGCGGCCAACTTCACGACGACAGGGCAGCCACAACGCGAGGCAGCGGTGAATGCCTTGTGCTGGGGCACGGGCGGGGAGACCCAGGTAGGTGTCTGGGCGTGTCCCTTTCCCCGCTGTCTGTGTTCCTGCCGTCCTGCAGTCCCCGACATCGCCCCCTCTGCCTGCAGATCCTGGTGGGCTGCGCGGACCGGATAGTGAGACGTTTCAGCACCGAGGAGGGCGCATTCCAGGGCCAAAGGCCCTGCCCGGGCGGAGAGGGCGCATTTCGGGGCCTTGCCCAGGCCGATAGGTAAGGCCAACCCCCTGCACCAAGCCCTCGGATGATACAGGCTGGAACGGGTCTTAGGAACCCGAGCTCTTAACGTTTACAGTATGTCTACTGAGTTTCAACACTGCAAAATGTCAGACTTGCAAGTGAAGCTTCTACTTTAATAAAACCTATACACTATCGATTTTCTCTTGATACCATTATAGTGTTTTGTGTAACTCTGCCGAAGGCTATTAGTTTATAATTTGTTTCAAACGACGACTACTAACCAATGAAGTGAGAAAGATTCCAAAGCAACAGTTAGGAAGGTCTGATAGGTTACAAGGCTGGTTTTCTCCCAATATACTGTAAAGGCTGTGGATAGGCTGTCTTGGTTTGGACACGTAAGCTTTGGAAAAGATCTGTAGGGAATGGGAGCTTTTAAGTGGGTCTTACAGGATGAGATTTATGGCAGATGAAGTAACAGATGAGGACATTCTAGAAAGTGCATACTGTTTGTGTAGAGGAAAGGACTGGTACAGCTACAGGATATATACTTAAACACAATTAAATTGGAGGCATTTTAACATGATGGTCTTTGTATTCAATTGAGACTACATGCAAAGAGTTTTTAAGAGTTAGGTTGAGGACTGGGGATTTAGCTCAGTGGTTCCTGCGTCTGCCTTTCAAGTACAACGGCCTGGGTTCGATCCCTGGTAACCACATACAATGCCAGGTGTGGAGACTCACATCCAACAGCAATCAGAACCACATACCACAGTGCCAGGTGTGGTGGTTCACACTTGTAATCCCCGCACTTGGAAGGCAGAAGCAGGATTGCTTGAGTTCAAGGTGGAGCTCAGGGCCAACCTGAGCTACAAAAGCGAGACCTATCTCAAAAAAAATAAAAGAGGTTGAAAGGTTTGCCTGTTTTTTTTTTTTTTTTTGCACACCCCAGGGTCTAAGACAGGGTCTTGCTTTGTAATTCTGGCTGGAACTGAACTTATGACACCCTTCTTGCCTCTGCTTCCTGGATGCTAGGATTACATGCAAGCACTGTCATGCCTAGCCATAAGGTTTGCATTTTTGTAGGTAGCAGAGAGTGAGTGGTTCTTCAGCAGGAAGTGCTGTGTATATTGTTAGTATGGAAGAATGTGAAGGATTGGAGAGAGCAATGGGGTGGGGAGGTGAGTTGTTACCACAGTCCCAGCAAACAGTCTAGACAGCCTGAAGCCAGGTAGGAAGGTGGGCAAAAATAAGAAGGGGCATAGGCCCAGGCTGCACAGGTCCTGGGAAGGTACTCCTTTGGGCTTCTCGTGAAGGGTACTTGGATGGAGACACTGACCCTTAGTACCTGAAACCCAGAATAGGGAATTTAAGATTAGAAGCTGGAGGTGGGAGACGTAGCTCAGGTGTAGAGCACCTACCTAACACGAGTGAGGCCTGGGGTTCAATCCCTAGCACTGAGAAGGAAAACAAAACAAATGGCACATATCTGTAATCCTAGCAACCCAGTAGGCAGAGAGGACAGCCAGGGTTACTCAGCAAGACAATTTCTCAAAACAGCGACCAAAAAAATAGAAACTGGTGATTCACTTTGGCCAAACACTGAATCCAGCTCAGTCTCATTTTAGTCCTTTTGAGGCACTGATACTGACACTCTGCTTCCTGATAAGAGTCAACTCAAAATTCAAAAAGACCAGGGGGCCAGGTACTCTGACTTAGCTTTGAAATAGGAAAAGTACTAGGCTTTGGAGTATCATAAACTTCATTTCTAGGTCTAGATATGACATTTATAGCTGAGTGGCAAGTCTTAATTTCTCACAGTGTCTGTTTCCTCCCATTGTTGAGTAAATTGAGCTAACAAGTAAGCAAGAAACTGTCTAGCCCACTCCAGGTAGTGAGAAGCTTCCTTGCAAACTGATGTCTTAGAAGGGAGCCTATTGACTCTGAAACCCCTGCCTTCAAAGAACCAGGACAGAAGGACCAGCAAGCCCTTACCAGGAATTTGGAGGTGCTGGCTGAGGCCTTTTAATCCCATCTGTAACATCTTCTACTTGCAGCACACTCATCACATGTGTGGATTCTGGGGTCCTCAGAGTCTGGCGCAGCGATGACAAGGAGGGACCCTCAGACCCAGTGAGGCTCCCAGTGGGGGGGGGGCAAGTCAGGGGAGGGAAGACAGAGACTCTGAAACTGACTCATCTCTGGTTCTTTTTAGCTCCTGGAACTGAGCGTTGGTCCTGGGGTGTGCAGGATGCGCCAAGACCCGGCACAGCTTCATAAGGTTGCCACTGGAGGCAAGGAGAATACCCTGAAGGTGTGGGACCTGCAGGGATCAGAGGAGCCTGTGTTCAGAGCCAAGAATGTGAGTGGTATTGTAGAGAGAGGATGTGGCCAAAACTGCAGACTGACCAGTCCAGAGACATGGGCATTTGGATGATGAATCTGAAGAAAACAGCCAACCTAGCCTGCAATGCTCTGCCCTACAGGTGCGGAATGACTGGCTTGACCTACGGGTTCCAATCTGGGACCAAGACATACAGTTCCTCCCTGGGTCACAGAAGCTTGTCACATGCACTGGGTACCACCAGGTGAGGCACTGTTTCACCCCAGCATAGAGGTGGCACAGCACCTCCTCACACCCCTTCTTCCCCTCCTGAGAGGAGCTTCTCTGCCTTCCCCCTCTGTCCCTGCTCTGGTGCTGAGCCTATGAGTTTTCCTTTACTGGTGGGATTTCCTGTTATGTCTGTTTCTCCCACCTGGAACTGTCCATAGGGTGAACGTGTGGGGTTTTTTTGTTTTGTTTTGAGACAGGGTCTCCGTTTGTAGTTCAGGCTGGCCCTGAGCTCAGCCTCAAACTCACATCACAGCAGTCCTCCTGCCTCTGCCTCCCGAGTGCTGGGATTACAGGCGTGAGCCACCACGCCCGGCACTGTGGTATGTGGTACGGGTTGCTGCTGGGCGTGAGTCTCCACACCCAGTATTGTTATGTGGTTACCAGGGATCGAACCAGGGTCCTTGCGCTTGTAAGACAGGCGCCAGAACCACTGAGCTATATCCCGGCCCCTGAACGTGTGTTGTTTATGGACTGTTATGGTCCTGATGCAACGCTCCTGATTTGCCCTGGCCCCAGCCAGTCAGCCTTGCATGAAAGAGCCCAACTTATCCTTGGTGAAGTGTTGAGGCCAGGTAGCTGTGCCGCTCTTCATCCTCTCTCTGGCGCTGTACCTCTGCTCAAAACACACCTGAGGGCTCCCTGCTTCAGGCTGAATCTCTCTACTTGAAAGTCAGGACCTACTGACTGTTGGACCCCGCCTTCCATCCTTCCACTCCCACGGAGCATAAGAGACTCTCCCCTTACATTCCTAAACAACTGTCCCTATTCCGAGCATTCACAGCAGAGGTGTGTATATCCTGTGAGTTGTGAAAAGCAGGAAGGATGATGTGGAAGTGCTGGGGGTAGTGTATGGGAGGTGGATGTTCCTCCAACACCGTGGTCTTCCTCTAGGTCCGAGTCTATGATCCAGCCTCCCCTCAGCGCCGGCCAGTCCTAGAGACCACCTTTGGAGAGTATCCACTGACAGCCATGACTCTCACTCCGGGGGGCAAGTGGGTGCCTAGAGGAGCAGGAGTGGGACTCAGAAAGGGGATTCTGCGGGTTCCGCCTGCCCCACTTGCCTCCTGTCTCCACAGCTCCGTCATTGTAGGCAACACTCATGGGCAGCTGGCAGAAATTGACTTTCGGCAAGGTAAGCCAACTAGGAGTGGAGAGAAGGGGAAAGGTTAGGGAGGAAATGAGGTCTCCACCTGAGGCTGTGCTAGGAGCCACTGAGTTCTCATCAGTGCCAGAAGGCCCAGGTTCAAATCCTTCCTTAGGGCGTCTACTGGGCTGTCTAAAGGGGCTAGCAGGCAGTGTCCGAGGGCTGCAGTGTCACCCTTCAAAGCCACTTCTGGCCTCCTGTGGCTTGGACAGAGTCTTGAGGATACACAGGATCCAGAACCCACGTGGTTTGGAGCATAAGGTGAGCCCGGTGGTGCCTGGCCTAACCCACTTACTACAGCCCAGGCCTATGCCCCTGCACTCCCTGCATGTTGATGTCTCAACGTGGGCTGCTCACCTTTTGCAGGTTTATCTCAAATCTCGACTGAACTGCCTCCTCCTGTCGGGCAGGGAGAACTGGGAGGTGAGCTGCCTGGGAAACAGGACGTTGGGAGCCTCACAGGTACCAGGGTTCCCCTGTAGAGGGGAAGAGGAGACACTTGGGCACAACTGCAGGCTGCTCATGGACCTGCCCCATTCCTTCATTTCTCTAAGGAGTACCAACTGGGTGACATAGCTTAGAGCAGGGTAGCAGTGGTTCTGGGTGCTCAGAGGCTTTATTTACCAGCCAGGGCTCCCTTGCCTTTTCCTGACCAGAGCTTTCTTCCCACACCAGGATGAGCCAGATGAGCCAGAAGAGCCGCAAGAGCCCAGCAAGGAACCCTCCAAAGACACAGAGCTGGATGAGCTCTGGGCATCCTTGGAGACGGCTGCCAAGCGGAAGCTCCCTCGTGCGGACCAGGCCCTGAAGCCCCTTGGGACCCAAAAGAGAAAGAAAAAGTGGCCCAGAGTCTCCAGCCCTTGAGCCTCCTAACCCTATGAATAAACAGCTCCCCACCCCCTCTGTTTAGTTCCCTGTGAATGGGATGGATGCGGGGGGAGGGGGGATGATCGACGTCACAGAGGCTGTGCTGCGCCCAGTGTGGGCAGCAAACGCCACGGGCCATGGGCTGCTGCCAGGACAAGGTCGCAGAGGGGACCCCTGTTCCCAGAGCACAACCGCTCCAGAGGGGCAGCCATGGAGCCCGCACTCCCAGACCTGCGGACGACGAGAAGGATGCTCCAGGATGCAAGGACCGCAGGTCCGAGGACAGCTTCCTGATCACTGTGCTGTGGCAGCGGCTTTCCATGTTTAGCCGGCGGAGCTCCGCGCGATCCACCGCGAGACATTCAGAAGTAATCCAGAGGCCCGAGGACCCCATCCAGGAGGGCATGAACGAGGACAGCCAGGAACAGCCAGAGAAGGGATGACCCAATGCCCGAGGAATAAAACGTCTATCTCAGCTCTGCTGGGGCTCTCGGACCACTAAGGCCAGTTCCTGGTTGGGACGCCGGTGCTTTAAGGCTCCTCCCCCAATGGGGGGGGAACAGGTCCACGGAGGCGACACAGCCAATGGGGAGTCGGGAGCGGGGGAGTGGGGCGGGGAACGGGCCCCCGGCATAAGGAAGAAAGGGGCGTGGCGAGGCTCTTCGCGGCGGCGGGGCTACGCGTGGGTGACGTGGCAGTGCCCAGTCGCTGTCTGGTGTGCGCGGCTCTGGTGCAGGGGAAGAGGCGGTGATCGCCTGGGAGATTGTGGCGGCGGCGGCGAGGTAGGGTCCTCTCTGAATGGACCCCGGTCGCTCCGTCAGCTCGGGGCAGCGGCGTTTTGGGCTCAGAGACAGGCGGGGGAAGGGAAGTAGGGACAGGCAGATAAGTTCTGCTGGCCCGGCTCTGGCGAGTGAAGGCTGCGCTGTCCAACGAGGAAAGCCTTAGTGCAGAAGAACGTCGGCTGTGGCCAATCAGTGGCTTTACCCTTACGGAAAGCGGGACTTTGCTGGGGCGGGACTTCCTGTTTGGAATAAACACTCCGAGGTCTTCCTTGGCCCTTCGAAGTGCGTTCCCCGGGAGCTGCGGCTGCGTCTCCCAGTAGGCTGCTTGCTGCTCGACGGGTTGGGGCAGATTGAGGCGGTCCCTTCCCGCCACTAAGCGCTGACAGCGGGACCCAGGCCGGGAGGGGAGCGCGGGAAAGAGGCGGCCACGATGATGCTCTTCCCTCCGCCAAGGTCCGAGGTAATGTGGCCCGATGATCCCAAGGAAACGCCACGGGGCTAAGAACACGGACCAGGGCGTCTACCTGGGGCTTTCGAAGACACAAGTCCTGTCCCCTGCCACTGCGGGCCCAGGCCGCGACGACGTCGCCCCTGCGCCTCCGCTTGCGGTGCTGGCCCCGCCCTTGCCCGACATCATGTCCTGCCGGGACCGTACCCAGGAGTTCCTGTCCGCCTGCAGGTCGCTGCAGAGCCGACAGGTGAGTCCTGGGGGGGTGGGGGGGGTGGAGGCGTCGGGGGGGCGGGGCCGGTGGAGCACTAGGATCCCTGAAGATCCTACTCGCTGGCTAACCTGAGGCGAAGATTGGGTGTCTCAGGAACCCCAGAGTGTGGTAGGATTGCTCCCCAGGAGGGCGGCTGCGGTGAGTTGTTTGGTTTGGATCAGAAAGTACTTCCCAAAGGAACATGTACCCAGAAACATGCACCTGAATCCGAGTTTCAGCTAGTTTTGCCAGATACGCTGTGCAGCCACGGGGGAGCTAATTTACCTGTGCTTGTCTTCTCTAAAAGTTAGAAAATGGTGGAGAGGAATTTTTCTAGATGAGCAGTTTTTATCAAAAGTATTTTAGAGTGCTCTTTTGAATATTAGATTGCCTTGTTTCACTCTAGCCTTTCTGAATCCAAGTAGGATCTGAATAACATTTATTTTTTAAAAAATTTTTGCGTTACCCGGGATTGAACTCAGCCCCGAGATTGAACTCAGGACCTCGTGCTTGCCAAACAGTCGTGGCACCACTGAGCTACATCCCCGACCTTTGAATAAGTATTTTAAAAGATTGCTCCTGTTGGGCCGGGGAGTTAGCTCAGTGGTTCTGGCGCCTGTCTTGCAAACGCAAGGGCCTGGGTTCGATCCCCGGTATCCACATACCATACTGGGCGTGGAGACTGACGCCCAGCAGCAACCAGTACCACATACCACAGTGCCGGGTGTGGTGGCTCACGCCTGTAATCCCAGCACTCGGGAGGCAGAGGCAGGAGGATTGCTGTGATGTGAGTT